>CM024587.1:45183980-45276364 GCA_014182565.1 Eucalyptus marginata | reverse complement strand
GATGTCTGGGAAAGAAAAACCTGCAGACACTTTGTGGCCTTGTCAGGGAAGGAGTGAGGATAGGGATATGGATGTTATTGGTGATCCTGAACCATTTTATTCTTCAAGCATGAAATTACCTGATCTAGGCATCGCTTTTATTGCAGATGATGCACAGCTCACAGAAGAGAAACTTGTGGTTTCACGTGAATGTGATGGACAATTGGACGAAAGTGCTTTAAAACATGTCATACAGATTTAGAGGAGCCCAAGCCATTATAAACTAGCCCAGAACTCCCTCCTAAGCAATGTGGAACAAGAAAGGGACCCATTCCTTGCGCACGTTGGCTCTGATACCATTTGTAACGACCCGGGCCTCACTGTGTAATATTGTCTGCTTTGGACAGTGAGTCCTCACGGCTTTAAAATGCGTCACACAGATTTAGAGGAGTCTAAGCCATTATAAACTAGCCTAGGACTCCCTCTAAGCGATGTGGGACAAGAGAGGGACCCATTCCTTGCGCATGTCCGGGGACCGAGGCGTGGACGCACCGCCAACCCTCCTTCCCGCGCACCGCCGCTCGGGCTGTCACATCTTCTGTAGTCATATCTGCCATCTTCGACATTTACAAACTGCTCTTTGAAGCTGAAAAATGTGCCAGAGGTTTCAAATGGTGTCATCATTCCAAACTCTAAGGTTAACAATTTGGTGTCTTGGACCGGCATGATTTCTTCGTACGTGAGCAACGGTCAGTACGAGCTTGCTTTGCGGTTGTACGCTCTTATGTGCCGGACGGGCGTGAGGCCGAATGAATTTGGTTTCCCCGTGGCGCTTAAGGCGTGTAGACTTGCTCGTGATTTCACGATGGGAATGCTCATCCATGCACAATTACTCAAATGCGGGTTTGAGTCTGATGGG
Source organism: Eucalyptus marginata (assembly GCA_014182565.1). Lineage (NCBI taxonomy): Eukaryota > Viridiplantae > Streptophyta > Magnoliopsida > Myrtales > Myrtaceae > Eucalyptus > Eucalyptus marginata. Next base: position 45,275,466 of record CM024587.1, on the reverse strand, counting down.
TTCTGCAGTACTTCTGTTCTTGGCCTCTATATTGAAAGAGGAAGCTATTCAGTTATTTTATCAGATGATACGGTGTGGTCTCCAGCCCAATCATTTGACTTACGCGATCCTTGCAAAGCTAGCGACCGACACATTGGATGTTGGCTTGGCAAAATTGTTTCATGGCCAAATTGTTAAAGTTGGTTTAGAAAATGATGTTATTGTAGGAGGAGCTGTGGTTGATTCTTACTCAAACTGGGATTCTTGGACGATGCTTTGGGAATATTTCAAAATCTAGAAGAAAAAGATAATGTTATCGGTCAGTCCCAGAGGTATTAGCCAAAGTTAGCCATTTGACAGTGCTCAACTCAGAGTTGTTCCATTTGCATTTGTAACACAATGGTATTGTCAGTGGGGTCCTGAGAAGGAGGGAGAATTACCAAAAAAGTCCTAAACCTATTGTAATTGTGCCAATTCAGTCCTAAACAATTTTTTTTTTTTTACCAATTTAGTCCTAAACCTTTTATAATTGTGCCAATTCAGTCCATTCGGCTAAAATTGGCCTGCTGGCCGACGTGGACGCCGGTAGGGGACAACCGATCGGTGAGGCAATTTTTTAATATTTTTTCGAATTTTTTTAAATTTTTTAATTCTTTTTTTTTTTTCACCTTTTTCCTCCTCTGGCCGGCTAGCGTCGGCTAGAGGCGAGGGTCGGTGAGGTCAGCCTCGCTGGCCACTGGCGAGGTCAGCCTTGCCGGCCACTGGGAAGGGCGAGGCCTCGCCATATTCGGCGAGCTTGGCCCTCGCAAAGGCTGGGCGGCGAGTGGTGCTTTGGTGCACAGGCGGGCGGGAGCGCGATGAAGTAGGGTTGGAGACGCGAGTGCAGTGGATGGCGCGAGCTCGCGGGTGTGGTGGAGCTCCGGTGGCTGGTAGAACGGCAGTGGCGAAGAGGCGGTCAGTGTCGCGGGGAACAGTGGCGGCGTCAGTGCTTGGGGCTTGCGGACAGGCGGCGATGGCCGGCGAGACAGATGCTGCCCGAAGAAGATGAACAGTTCGCTGCTCGCCTAGGCACTAGCACCTTGTTGGCCCGGCCTTGGCGAGGGCCGACTCGTCGAAATCAAGGGGCCTCGCCCTCACCGGTGGCCAGCGAGGCTGACCTCGCCAGATCTGGCGAGGCCTCGCCCTCGCCGGCCCTCGCCTTCGACCGCAAGGCGACCTCGGCGGCCCTCGCCTCTAGAAGAAGGTGAAAAAAAAAGAATTACAAAATTTTAAAAAAGAATTAAAAAAATTCGAAAAAATATTAAAAAATTGCCTCGCCGGCCGGCTGTCCCCCGCCGGCGTCCACGTCAGCGCCGGCCGGCCAATTTTGGCCGGATGGATTGAATTGGCACAATTATAAAAGATTTAGGACTAAATTGGCAAAAAAAAAAAAAATTTAGGACTGAATTGGCACAATTGCAATAGGTTTAGGACTTTTTTGGTAATTCTTCCCGAGAAGGATGATATGAGAGCTTCCATAAATTTAATATCATGAAGAAATGAGGTATGGCTCTAATTATACCTTTTAGAAGGTTTCGGATTATATGATGTTGTTGATTCCATTCCTAGAATTGCCGGTATCTTCTTTTCGCCTCTCTTAATTCCAGTTTATGCATTTTTGATACCTCGATACTCGATTCACTCGCGTTTATTGAATTGCTATAGAATGTTGTTACATGCATGGGTTGATATGTAGTGCTCTATTTATGGAGGCAATTTGGAGATACCGAATGGGTTTTTCGGGTATCCCTTGTTTGGTTCTATTGTGTTCTATTTGCTGTCCTTGCCCCTCATAGATTTGATTCTATGGAATAGCATAAATGAGCCAAAAGAGTAGAATTGCATTGGTTTTCTATTTTGATGTATGTATTTCATCGAGGATGAAAATTTGATGATGTATAATTTCGATTAATTGCCTCTTAAAATAGTCTTGAAGTGGGGATATTTGAAGGGGACCATGGAGCCAATGTGATTGGAGTCGTTGAGAAAAAAAAGGTATCTAACTTTTATTTTAAAATGAAAGATTTGAGTGAAGTAGATACCTTATTGGGTGTTAAAATTTAAAAATAGTGGGGGTTATTCTTTGAGCCAAAGTGATTACATGGAGAAGATGTTGTATAAATTTAAACATCTTGTTTTCAAATATATGAGTACTCCATTTGATTCCAGGTGGAAAGTTTTTAATGTGAGTGCTATGGGTCTTTAATGTATGCGATACATTATACTAGACCTGATATTACTTTTTGTATATGCAATTTGAGTGAATACTAGTAATCCAATATAGAACATTGGAGGGTTATCTTATTGTTCTATAATAATCCGGCTATATTACAATGATACACCAATGCTAGTTGGATTACAAGTGTGGGTGATAAACAATCCGCTATTGGATGGATTTTCACATTTGATGTTTGTGTTGTTTCTTGGATGAGCAAAGAAACAAATATGTATAACTCACTCAATTATGGAATTTGAATCATTGTTTAGTAGCAATTGGGAAAGAGGTTGAATGGATTAGGAATTTATCGTTGGATATCAAATTATGGCCTTATCTTACACCTCCTATTTCTATCAATTGTGATAATCAGGCTACTTTAGCAAGAGCCTATAACAGCACCTATCATGGTAAGTCTAGACATATTAGTTTAAGGCATGAATATATGAGACAATTGATTAAATATGGTACCATGACAATTGTGTATGTGAGGTCAAGTAATAAACTTGCCGATCCTTTGATGAAGGCTTTACTAAGAGACATGGTAATAATGACCTCATAAGAAACGAAGCTAAAACCCTTTAATTGAAATCACCAATAATGGTAACCCGATCTTTTTCTAGAACATCACTAGTTACAAGGTTTAATGGGTAAGAACAAGTTATTGAATGTGATTGTTTGATACTGACGTAGCCCTGATATGAGAAGTCAGTATCTATTACGTTTTGTAGGTTGAATCGAATTCTTAATGAAGTATAGTATAAATTTGTAACGTGTTAATAGTAATAGAAGCACATTGTAAATACTTCACCTATATGAGCTTAGAAGTGGTGCCGCTTCTTACGAAAGTTAAGATTGTTTTCTAGAGAGCTCATGAAACAGGATCAAGCACAAGGCCATAATAGTGCGGAGTAATATAGAACTTCTTGCTGAAACAAGAGGTTAGTGTATATGCGGTATGTCTGGTTCTATTATATAAAAGTACAAGTTTAAAGTCGAGCTACTTGTCACTTTGATAGAGCTTTGAGATACTTGCACTAAGTAAAGGTTTAACTCGAAAGAGACCTTTATGTATGTATATTAATCTCATGGAAATTTTGGCTGTATATTTCTAATGTTTTATTTCTTATTTTTGTTTTATAAACAAAAGTGGGGGATTGTTGGTAGTTTGTTTATAAAACAAATGAAGAGGTGCCTTGTCCCACATCGAAAGATGTGAGTACACACGTGGACGAGATTTGGCATTAGCCAACAATCATTATTTTTATTTATTGAAAAAATTCGGTTTATTTCTATAAAAATTAACTATAAAGTCTCGTTGAAACAATGCGACTGTTTATGAAAAGTTACGGTTATTTTTTATTTTTATTTATTTAATTCCGAATTTTTATGTCCTTTTAACGTAACCTTTGGGATGTATTTGTTCATTTTGTAACATTTCCCGAAAGGTTGCCTTTGTTCTTTTTTGCAACATTTTGAAGAGTTGCCTCTATTTGAAAGACAAAGATAAGTAACGTTGTTTTGAGATCAAACAATAATCTTCTTTCTTTTTTTGAAACTACATCCATTGTTCCAATTGTTTCCCATGAGACATTGGAAAATACTAGAATTGCTATTTAGTATTCTCATTTGAGACATTGTTGTATCACGGAGGAAAGTTGCCAGTGACCATTAGCAACTTTGTGGGGCAAATAAATTCTTAAAGAAAGTGATATCACTCCTCAAAGTCCGACTTGATTACTCGATCCGACTTCATTGTTTTACCCAATTCGAAGCCATATTTTCCCAACATTACCTAGGGGCTCCGAGTTAACTGACCAATATGAGTTGCAGAGTGGCTCGTCCTTCAGGAGGTTCTCAGCAAGAAAAAAGGAATAAATAGATGACATCAAAACCGCAATTGCTGTGCTTGGCTACATTCTGATATTCTTTGCTTTCATGGTTTGGTGGAAAACGTCGGCGAAATCCTCCTTGTAGTCATCGAATCATAATCTTTCATTGGGAAAAATTATTTTCTACTTTATGTTAAGAAAAAAAACAACAGATATGTGCACCTAGTAAAATCGACAATGATCACAGTGAAAATGACTCTCCTGCTCTTAATAATGCTCTGAATGCTCTATCATCGTCTTCGCCATCGAGCTTCGACCAATAAATAGGAGGGCATGGAACTTAAGAAAGCCCGGTACTAAATGAAAAATATATAGCTAGTAAATTTGAAGGGGGACAAAAGGCCTTGAATTAACTCTTTTATTCTCAAAGGACTTTGACAACACAGTGGCGCCAACAGCGTGCCAACCCTAGGTTATGGAAAACACAACAAGCTTAGGTGCACGGAAGAAGTATGGAAATGAGGAGCCCTCCATGTCTGGCGCATGGTATCATAGGGGTCTGCTTCTGTAAACCATTTGGTCGAGGCAAGATGACGACATGTGCTAGACTTCAGGGTAAAAGGGTCATATTTCGTGGAAAAACACAAACTTTTAAATATATTATTGAAATAAATTTGAATGGCGGCTTTTCAATTGTCTATACTTGTAGACAATTCAAGGAGGCTTTTGAGTCGTCTATACTTATAGACAATTCATCGTGAAAGAAAAGTAGTCAGGGAATATATTTGGAATAGAAATAAGAAGTAAAAAAAACTACTTTCTTGTTTCAAGGAGCAGAAATGAAAAATTATTTTTGAACAGAAATTATTTTTGAAAATAGAAATGTTACCAAATCTACTGAACCAAACGATTCTGCTAGAGTAGTAATTGCCCATACCGGCTGAACTAGACCTTACCGATTAAACTGCAAAATACTGGGGACCCAACCTAGATCACAATGGAAATGACTTGTATAAAAAGAGTATACAATATTTTAATAGATTAAAAGGACCAATTTCGTAAATAAAAGTTCAGCCAACGAACATGGAGTATCAAATGCATCTAAGTGTTCGCCAAGAATAAGTGTCAAGGATTCTTAGAGTCCAAAACTACCTATTAAATAAAATTGTTCAGTCAAATCTAGGACGTCAATTCAATCTCCATCGAAATGGTATGGTTTTTTTCCTACAAGAAAAGGTAGCACAATGAACATATTGTGGAGAAGTACACCAGAAGTATCTTAACTTGTGTACGGTGCTTACTTTAATGATATAACTTTTCGTCGGCTCACTTAAGTGCCACTTTAAAAAAAAAACAACCACTTAAGTGTCAACTTCGATTTAAGTGGCTGGAAATCTGACGTGGTAATATTTTAATAATTTCTCAATCCTACGTGGCTTGTCGGCGTTCTCAGTTAGCATATAATCTCTAAACGATATCATATAGCAAGTTAAAAAAATGATCACTTCAGTGTCAATTGTTGTTAAAAGTGATTACTTTATTGCCAATCTCAATGAAAAAGTGATCATTTCAGTGCAAAAAAAACCCTAAACGACGTCGACATCGTATAATAAGTTAAAAAGTGATCGTTTCAGTGCTAGTCATTATAAAAAAAATGATCACTGCAGTGCCAATCATTGTTAAAAAGTGATTACTTTAGTGCCAATCTTAATGAAAAAGTGATCATTTCAATGCTAATTTTAATGAAAAAGTGATCACTTCAGTGCCAAAAAATGCCACATCAAATAACATTTTTAATTATTAAAGCCACGTAGTTTCTCTAGCTAGAATTTTTCGCCGTAAGCATTTAAGTGATCGATTTTCTCCGATTTTGGCACTTAAGTGAGTCTGCGAAAAGTTGTGGCACTAGTGAGCGCCGTACACAAGTTAAGGTACTTTTGGTGTACTACTTCCGAACTTATTGTATCATTCACAACTTGTCCCTTTTTCCCTAGCTAGGTTCTTAGGGTTTCACATTGATAAATCAATACTCTGCATAGGTATGGCCAGAATTGTGAACTTTTATTCGGTCCGCCTCTCCCGTCATGCATTGTAATTGCCAAATATCAATACTAAAATATGTACAGTAGTTGCTATATCACATGATGATGGCACTCTTGGCCTGTTAAATCCCAATCTCAATGAGCAACGCAGATTCCACCTCTGTGTTGAGCTCAGTGGAAGTAAGAAATGCTGGACTATTCTTAATGACCAACAGAGATTCATAAAGCCAAGGCTGACCGATGAATTGGAACTTGAGTCAATTCGACATAGAAAAGGTATAGTTATTACAGGCACCATGTCGGACTAATATAGCAACTCAAAGGCTGGCTTAATTTGGCAAGCAACATCTCTGTTCTAGCGACACCTCTAGTGTTGCCCTAATCGTGAGCGAGATTCTCAGTAAAGAAAAGCTCCTAAAGTCACCAGTTCATATTTCAAAAGAAAACCTTTTACAATAGTCCAGAACAGCCTTCCTTGTGACTTTACCTTCACTTTTTTTCCCCCTTTATTTGGTGTCTGATAACAAGGAACCGCACCTTCAGTGAGTAAACCCCAACTCGTGATATACACCAGTGATAAGTCAAAGAGATATAAAAGCTGTACTTCCAACTGGTATAGATGGAATCATCGACACAGAAAATCTGTGATAAAAGGTAAGATATACGTGCCAATGATATTCAACGATGTCGGCGAAACCTCATTCTATTGCAACAAGCAGATGGTGAATATAACTGCTTACCTCCAGGGTTGGACTTGAAGCCACAATTTGTCAAGTGTTTTGAAAGCTTTTTCTCCCAACTCTTTTTGCCAGTTAGGTACAGCCTCGGCTTCAGATACAGGCCACACAATTGCGGTCTCGGTTGTAGGATTGAAGGTGGCGGCAGATGCTTGTGGTTGTCCAAAGTTAGCGAAGAAGATAACGCACACGGTTCAATTCTTACCACAAAAAAATGATGAAAGCCATTTCTACTGCAATTCTTTCCACCCCCATATGAGATAATTTAAAATCTCATTTCTCTTTACATTTATGAGAGGACAATTTGCTAACCCAGTAGATGAATGTTCTATCACACTAAGTTTAATTCAAGTTGATAACGATACTTTTCATAGGAAAAATGGACGATCCTAGATACCTCAAAGTGTATAATAGTAACAGAAAAGCAACGGTAAACTCACTTGATTTTCCAAAATTCTCTTCACACTCGCTGCACATCCCCCACAAGTCATTCCCTACAGAGATGTAACAGAGACATTCAAGTGACCGCACAAACAAAACATGACATGCACCGCGGAATAAAATCTTCATCAATATAATGCAAGGAAAGTTGAACATACATAGACAAAATCTAAGCTGTGTAGCTTGTACATTCACAAAAAGTGCGAGACTTGAGAGATATATAGAGAGAGGCTAACTTCGACATGAGAATTATTGTCATGCCCCGGCCCCTATCCTCGGTGCGGGCACGCGACATCCTCAGCCTTAGGATTAATCTACGATGTTCCAAGAGGCATCGCTATCCCATTCATTATTATCTTTCTTTAAGTACATGCGGAAACATGCAATCTCTAATCATCCGATCAACTACTGGGGTTTGCTCTAGTGGCCACCCTTCCAACTTGGAAGGGGGAGGTGGGGGGTTCGAATTCCCACCTTCTCAGAGGGGGTTGGGGTGGGGACGTTGTAATTTCAAGAGTGAGTTTTGATTCCCACGCCCTGCAAGGAGGCATGACAAAATTTTGAGAGTGAGCGTTAGAATAGGAATAAAGTAGGACCGACCAAAAAAAAAAAAAATCATCCAATCAATTCATAACAAACAGTGGATAGTTAGAGAGAAACACACTCACATACATATTGCATAACTTCCCATTTTTTTATTTATCTGTGCGGAACGATTACATACTTACAAGCCCAACCTTAGGGCCGTTTCGAAATTGGTCATCCCCTCTTTACAAAAAGATATCAAAAGAAAGGGGGGTTAGTCTTAGCTCATTCTACTAAGGCAGCTACCAAAAAATGGTTCCCATCTTTTGCCGGTGTCCTCATGGCGATGGCTCGGGCTTTAGGTCGTAGTTGGGGTTAGACTCGGGTTCGTCCATGGTGCCATCAGGTAGGGGTAGCACCGACCCATTGGCGTCCCTAGGTGGGCCGTCAAACTCACGCAAAGGATCGTAGAAGTCCTCATTGACCCATGCGAACCATGCCACAAATAGACGGGGAACCAAGTACCCCACACCCTTGTCCACCTACATCGTCGTTGTGTGGCATTGGAAGAGGATACCAGTGGTAATGTCTTCGACGTCTAGCACCATCACTTCCATGTGCAGAGGAAGTCCAAAATGGGAGGGTCGTAGACCTATGCCTCTAGTCCTTGAAAAGGTTAAACAACAACAGTGAGTCAAAAACTCAATAAGTAAAGATCTTAAATCTCGTATAGGTAGATGACTTGCATCACAGCCTTATGATTTCTGACCTAAACATATTGATGGTAGATTAACAGCAAAACCTAAGCTTTGCCTTAATTATAAACATAAGGGGGTCTAACCTCAACCTAAATCCTTTGAGTCCTAATCAAAGGCATATTATTTTACACGGGATAAGTACACTATTAGTGCCAAATGTTGTGTACGACGCTCACTTTGGTGCCAAAAGTTTCCGTCGGATCACTTAAGTGCCAAAAATTTTGAAAAACGATCATTTTAGTGCCAACTTCAATCAGATTGACCGAAAATCCGACGTGGGACTTTTTTATTAATTTTTTAGGCTGACGTGGCTCGTCGAAGAGCACAGTCAGCATCTAAACCACAAAAATGACGTCGTTTGGCTTATCTCCCCCAAATCGAAAACCTAAATCCCTAAATTGAAAGAGAGAGAGAGAGAGAGAGAGGGAGAGAGAAAGAGGAGGCATGTCGTCTTCTTCCCTGAAGAACGACACCAGCAGCAGCACCAACAACGGCACCAATGGCGGCGGCGGTGGCACACCAGTAGCGGCACCTTCGACCCCTCTTCTTCCTCCTCCTCCTTCGCCCTTGCCTCCTATTTTTCCTACCACTTCTTGCTTGAGCAAAAATCTCATTCTCTCCTTGCTCACCTGGTTGAGCATCTACAATGGTGGCCAAGCAATGGTGCCGAGCGTTGGCGGGCGAACAACGGTGGTTGAGCGGCGAGGAAGAAACCCTAATCCTAATTTCAATCCACGTATGAGTTGTACAACGTCGTTTTTGCGAAGATGTCCACGTATAAGGGCAAAATGACGTTGTTTCTTGAAGAGGATGAAAAACGACGTCGTTTAAAAGCCGAGCAACTTTTTTTTTTTAAATATAAAAGCCACGTAATTAATTTGGCCGGAATTTTTCGCCGGTGGCACCAAAGTGATCGTTTTTTTCTCCGATTTGGCACTTAAGTGATCCGACGGAAACTTTTGGCACCAAAGTGAGTACCGTACACAACTTTTGGCACTGATAGTGTACTTATCCCTATTTTACACCAATCACAATTAGTGCAAATAATAGCCATAATATTCACATGTGACAGATATCAACATCCACAATATTATCAACGCAATTAAGACTTAAACATCTACTTGCAGGGCATCCTCATGCCTTTCAATTCATAAACAGGGTTGATCAAAGCATGTGTGTGCCACATAATTCATTAAAATTACATTTAATTCATGCACATGTCTCATGCAATTCATATAAATCGATGCTAACATGTGCAAGCCATAACATCACTTTCAAAGTATGTTGACAGCACTCAAACACTTCGCACACGTTTAGCGCCTCGAGAATCACATAGCATCCTATACTACTATGTTATCTTGAGTCCAGTTATTAATTATACATAGTTGAAACCTTATGGCTCTTCTGGAAACCTCCAGGACATTGTTTCACTCCCTCGAGCATGGCATCCGAAGTCCATTGGGTATTGTTCCAATAAATAACTCATCCCGTGAACGGCATCCTGATGATATGGAGGCATCCCGTTGATGTGGGGGTATCATCTCATTTTTACTTACGAGGTATCCCGTTGACTTGGGCGCATCGTCCCAAAATTTATCATTGACAGTATTCCTCATATGACCACACAAACCAAGCATTCAAGCAATTGATTTTATCTTTTTCATTAGTCCAAGTGTGAATGCCCTATGGGCGTGTCAAGTAATGTGTACTTATGCCTTATTTTATATGCGACAATAAAGTATGTCGAGCACGAAACTAGAATCGTGGCTTGACCCGTGACACTCGAGTACCGACCTAGGTCAAACCCGGATCGAATGATATGCCTCAATATTGCAAAACCAAGAGAATGACCCGGCTTAACGCCCTTCCACACATGTCCAAGAACCAATGCCGTTCTAGATTTGGTAGTTTGGTGTGAACTCAAGCATCAACCATGTCCTATGAAAATCTATAGGCAAAGATCATATCATATAACACTCATACAATCATCCATGGCATCCAAATAAGGAAATCAAGCATAGGTAGTCATAACAAACAATCCACAACAACAAACACAGCAAGCCTAGCCTAGGTGAGTCATTTTCGTAACCTTTGCCAAACTTGAGCAACCTCAACCTTCATATACTTGTTCCTCTATTAAACTCGAATCATACAACTCAAGCATATCATGAGCAAACCATACAAAATTAAGCACATGATGTTCCTCAACCTAGGATAGTTCTATGGCACTAAAGGCGGTCCTAAATTTGAGTCGCGTAACGCAACGGCCTAGCCGACTTTAAGGAAATCTACTTACAATTGGGATGAGACAAGGCATGTTGGGTAATGGCTTGAGGACAATGAACAAAGGGTAGCAGCTCACAGCATGGGTGACCAACGATGGTAGCTCAGCGGACGATGCAGCATGAATGAGCGGATGGGTGGCACGGGGATGGTAGTGGTGGCATCCAACAATGGTGACTAGGGGGAACGACGGTGAGGGGGTGCGGGCGTGAAGGATGAAGAGAGAAAAAAGAGAGGAGAGGGAGAGATGGAGGGGTTGGCCAAGTGAGGGGGAAGAGGAGAGAGGGAGGAAGAAGAAGAAGAAACTTAGGAGAGGGGTTGTCCATCAACCATTAAATGCCAATGCATTATTGTCCTTCATCCATCATGACTCCAAGCTTGGGCTTCAAGAACAATTCTTAGCCCTCCAATTGCCCATGTGCCTTATCCAAGATCAATGGCTCGAATTGCTTCTTGAAATCTCAATTATTGGCTAGACTAAAGGGCAACTTGGTCCTTTCCTCCCATTCATGCCAAAAGTGGCGCCTACCTTGGCTTCCACGGGCTAACAAAATTTGTGTCACCTCAATTTAAATCTTAATAGGCTAGCTTTGTTAAAGTTTGTATCCTCAAATTAATGCATTTCCTCAATTAATGCACTAACGGGCTCACTAAAAATATTTCAATTGGAAAGGAACAGCTTGATAACATCTACCGTCAATCCCCACAATTTAACTGGGGCTTGAGGCTAAGTTTCGATTGGAGACGGTTTTAACGTGACCTTCGTGAACTTAGGTGATTCGTAGAATTCATGCGACCTGACTCAAGCTGAGTTAGATACCTGTTCGGGGTTTTACGCACGACTTTCAATTGAGCTTGGTCGATCTATGTCATATAATCGAGTAGGATCAATTAGCCTACCCTGACTCATAGTCGTTGAGGATTGGAATAAGGTAGTTCATGAACAGTACATTGACCGTGCATTATCATCAGCAACGGGTGTATACTTAAGCCGAATCGATCTATACCCATTCATTATTTGACTTGTGCTGGCACGTGATCGTCTATAGCAATCCTTATGGTCGAATGGTCTTTTCATGGTTGAATGCTCTGGTCTACCACAACCCTATTTCTGAATTGCCTAGCCCCTAATAAGCTAGTCAGCTCGAGAATAATCCCTAGGATTGAATCACAACCTATCTTCGTTACTGACGTACTGATTCTTAGTCCATCCCTCGTGGTCTAAATGGGGCTTCAAATTGAGGATGTCATAATTATGACGTTAGAGGAAACTATTGAGGCTTTTTTGGCTCCATCCATATCTGATCTCGCTTTCCCATTCTCTCCGTCAACTCCGCCGCTGTCGACATGTCCACTGAAGACACCGAAAGGAGTAGTGGAGCTTGAAATGCACTGCAAACGATACCTTGCAGACGTCGGAGGAGACAGAGATAGGGTGTGTGGACACCTAATTTTTAGTCAACATGTCAAAAGGGTAAGAAAATCGAGATTTGGGATTCTGATCGCGACGGAACCCATTTCTCGACCAAAAAGTGTTGTTTTTCACTTTTTCCTTTTGCATTATCATTTTTAAGCAATTCCCAATTCGTTTGCAGGAAAAATCCGAAAAGTTAAATGGTTGACTTTCGTGTTGACTTTTGGGTCACTCCCTTAATCAAAAGTCAACCTCACGTCAAAAATTGATTTTTTACCCAAAAAAATATCAACCGGCATTGATTTCACTTTTCTCAAATCAATTTTTAAAAAATCCAAAGGTTTGATAAAAAAATCAACTTTTTAGAAAAGTCAACCTTTGAACAAAAAAATTGGAAAAATAAAAAATCTACAATATACTTTGTTTTAGTGTCAATTTGACTTTTGTGTTCAAAATTTTACAGAATTCAATTAAGAACCTTGTTTTCTAAATTTTCGGTTTTAGGTTCTAAATTGACAAAAAATAAAATTACTTTCCTTTTAGTCATAATTAGTTGTAGTTCCTTTTACGACATTTGGTCTAGATACTATTTCTAACCCACTTGTTCATTCAATTCTGAGATTTGCTATGCTGAAAAGTGAATTGCCGTTTTAAGCCCCAATTAGAGGACCAAAATCGATTCTTCATGATTTATGAACGGACGATTGTTTTCCATTCATTTTCTTAAGATGAGTTCAAATCCGGGATCAATTTTGATAAATCCACACGAGAACTCGCCAATTTGAGGAATTTCACTCTCTTGAGTGTAAGAAAATTGAACTGTTGAGCTTTAATTGACAAAGTTTAGGTTGACCCATTCAAGACTATGGTTCAATTTCATGGATCTATGTTCAATTTTAATATTAGACCTTGGTTCATTTTCAGCCTAAGTTTTGGCACTTTAATTCAGGTCAATTTGAATACATTAGGTGATCCTACACATGGGTAATTAGTCAAATAGGTCTATTACAATATTAATTGAATTCAATTTCAATTAATTTGCAATTTTCACCAAAAAATTGCAAAATTACTCATGTTAGCCCTTAAGACTCGATTTTATGTACAAATGGTTTTGATCTATTATTTTTCACAATAATCGCTCAATTAAGCCAATAAAAAACCCATAGATTACATTTATGTGGTTTAATTGGCTTAATTAGGTTTAAATCAAAAAATTTCTTTTTAAATTGGATAAATTTTCTTTTCAATTTGGTCTTTGAGAGACCAAATTACATAATTTTGAACGTATAAGGACCATGCAGGCGTGATTTAGTAGGAATCGGCTAGAACCTATCAAACTAGCGTGAACTAGTTTGACCAGTCCGATCGACTGCCGGTGAGGCAGGCCGGTTCGGGCCCTTGCCGACCAGTTTTGCATCTCTAGTGACCGGTTATGAAATCCTTGCCATGCCAATTTTATCCTTATGCCCTCACTTTTTTCATGATTTTGCGGATTTTTGACCCCTAGATTTCGTGAATTTACAATTTGATCCCTAATTAGGCCCTTAAGAGCAATTCTTGTTTTAAACTCAAATTTTCATTAATTGGACCCATTTGATTGATTTCTCGACACTTCTTAAAGACGATTAGCCCTTTAAAAACCTAATTCGGCCATCAATTTTCAACCCTTGGATTGAACTGACGGTTGAGATTAGTCGATTTGAGACTAGTAGAAAAGGGTTTTCCATCCAAATTTTCAAGGGAGGCTCGTTTGTGCAGAAAATACTCTCTCTAAAATCAATATTCTCTCTCATCTCTCTCTTCTTCTCTCCCTTTTCTCTCTCTCCTCTATCTCTTTAGTCGAACTGGCGTCCGTTGGTCTAGCTTTGCTGGACACATGTTGATGGTTCACCGATTGCCGATCAACCCCCTCGACGATCCTCCTCTCTGTGTTTGCGGTCCCCTAGGTGGTCGAGTTTAGCAGAAGCTTGATCGTAACTTTTCTAATCAAGCTGAACCTCGTTGCCGTCCAAACCGATTCGATTTGGACAAGTTCTCTTCATAGCTCGATCCAATGGCCATTCGACCTCAACCAATCTCTCTTTAGGACCATCTCCGACCTAGGTATGGTCGGGACTTGACTAATTGGCACCGAAGAAGCGCCGGTGGTCCAATCTAGCTCTAGCAGTTCAAGGATTGGTCCAATCAGACTGGTCCTATTTCCAAGCCGGTCTGATCCTCACTTGTGGTGGTTCACAACGATACGGCCTATTCATCAGAGGTCTGTCGAGTTTTGGTGACCATTTCTTTATTCGATTACAACAAAAATCAATGAAATCAGGAAAAAGTAGCTTCTTGAACTTGAATCCGATGAAGCAAGATTGGCTTATCTAACTGGGGTTAGGATTCGCGATTAGATCTATGAAATACGTTTAGATCTGAAGATTATGTGATTGTTCGATGATTTACTAAGATTGAAGATTGATTGAGGATGATTTTGTGGTTGATTGAGTATTATAGGTGTTGATATGTAATTTTTGTATGTTTGAATCTAGGTTATTGTTTTGTCTAAAAAGAGGTATTAGACGACCTTGTTTGATCGCAATGTCTTCTAGACTTAGAAAATACGTTGAGACCTTCTATTTAATGGGTTGCACATCCTGAGCGGCTGTCATTTGACCCTCGAAAAATACCTCGCATTCCGCTCGATTTTGCAGAAATTTTGGTCTGTTTTTAGTTATGTTCTTGTTTCGCCTTCTAACTTTGCTATTTTTGTGCTGATTTCCATGATCGCTTTTTGACAATATTGTCTAACCACAAATTTTGTTGCAAATTTTCTTGTATATATCATGTATTTTTTCTAGATTTTTCAAATAGGTTTTGGTGGGTCAAGATTGTGTAAAATCGAGCATAGGACGATTTGCCCTAAAACATTCCGAATTGCACTTTTGTAAAATTGAGCTTATAAATGAGTTTAACTGACTTTATGATCTTCATTGAACTTGGAATATATGTCATGTGCGTTCCAATGATGCATGATTTGCTCATCATTCAGTATGTCATTTGTATATTCAAACACAATAGGGTTCTATTGTAATTAGAATCTTGCAAGTTACACATCTATTTTTCCATTTTCGTCATGACTTGTGTGATCTCAATTAGGTTTTGATGCCTTAACGAAAAATATTCGTCGTTGTGTATTCTATATGTGAGATTTTTTGTTAGATTTTTACATGTTCTTAGCTGATCAAAATCAAGCACGTTCAGTGATATTGAGGTTAGATTAAGGCCTTATCATGTGTGCGCTTTGTCATGCTCGTTTGGATCTCTTAGAAACCAAATCTCGTGTTGATGCCTTCTTGGATATTAAGGTGCGCATTACAAGGTTCATATTTATGTATGTCACATAATGATTAAGGATCATTTGGTATGTCAAAGTTATGTTTCAATTAGGCTAGTTGCACTTTGAAATCATCAAGCATGTCATTTTAGTCTTAAACCATTTTGCATTGTAATTGACACATATGATTGTTTCGTGTGCCGACTTAGGGTTAGATGTTTACCCGAATCTTTTGTCGCATCAAATTCTTTGTTGTATGTGAATTTCATGCCGTTTGTGCATTGGCTAAGTGATTTTAGGACTCATTTAATGCATGCTATGCTCTGGTTTGTTAATGATTAGTGCACACATCTTCACAAATCTCGATTTTTGAGTATCAAGATGACCTTGATTGAACTCGGACCCTTTTAGAAAAGCGTAAGACACATTAGACCTTTCGAACGTCATTGATTTTGCGCAATCTGCTTGTCGTTAGACCCATTTTCCATTTTTCTAAACTACATTAACCTAGGAGTAAATTCGGAACCTATTTAGTCAATCTTTTGCTATTTTTGTATTTTTTTTTGTAGAGATTTTTGAATCAGACTCTTAATAAAATTTGTTTGTCACTCTTTGGACTATGTTGTGGTGCATTTTCATGATTTTTAAAGTTTGTTCGATAGGTTTGATCTCAGTTGCAATGTTATGTTACTCTGATGTATTGTGAATTTTTTGATACAACATCCAAATCCGTTGAATTTTTAAAAATGCTTATGTATCTCATTTTAAAAAAGTTCCTTCACTAGAATCATTCCTTTTGAAATTTTGCATGCTATGTGATTTTCTCAAGGACAAATAATCAATGGGTCCTTCCCAATTTTGCTGATCATTTTTGCCTTGTTTATGATGTTCTGTTGTAAATTCTTGCTGTGAATTCATGTTAGGATTTTTTTGGGCAACTTGTGTGTGAAATTTGGGTTTGACATCTGCATGAAATTTGTTTCAAATCCTTTGATCTTCATTGTTAAGAATTTTCAATAAACAAAGTGGTCTTTTGATTGCATTTTCTCGAAAGTTGCTTTGAAATGTTGTTTTTGCACATCAAAATGGCTTTGATTTATGTGGTGTTTCCAATATCAAGTGCTTTAAATTTTTTGAAATATTTTGATTTGGCATTGTGGTTATCACGGTTTGGACTTTATTTAAAATGCTTGTGACATCTGTGAGTGCATTTATGCGAGCTTCAAACTAGTCTTGGCAATTAAATACATTCCATAACTGAGACGTCCTATTGTCTCAAAAACCTAATTTTTCATTATCGATGTTTCAAACTCATTTTTTGAAACATTGCATAAACCACTTATGCATAATACCATGCCATTCATTAGAAATGCTTGTGATTGTGATTGAAGCATGCCTATTGAATAAGTGATCCACTGTCAGCTCACTCAATTGTTTGATTGTTTAAGAAATAAGGCTCAAGGGCCTACCTGTGTGTTTAATTCGTGCCGATGCATGTGGATTTTAGATGTATGTTATGTGCAATGCCTGATATCATGGACAGATCTTGGGAATCACTTAGAACATCTTATTAGAGATTTACAAGTGTTATTGGCCATGCGATAATACAAATAGTCAATAATGACTATAAGTCATAAAATGAATTGGGTACGTGTTTAGATGGACCTATGCATGAATTGCAAAGACTGGCCCCAATGCCTAAATTTGGTTAATTTTGAACCTTGCTTCACTTAATTTTGATTATATGTTGTACTTTTGACTGTTTTATCATGTATAACTGTTTCTTTCCATTGTATGTACCTAGTTCTATTTTTTTTTTTTAGGTTAAGACTAGATAAGACCCATGAAGGTTCAAGATCGTTGAGACATGAGGACGACAAAGGTCGATATCCATTCCGATCATAATTTTTGTATCATTCATCCTCGACATATGTCTCGAGTTTCTTCATTTGTATAAATAACCGATGTGGTATGGGTTTTACTTCTTGTCCTTTATTTTTATTCATTGTTTAGGTTGGATGTTCGGTTTATTGCTTTTCATATAATTGCTCAATTGTTTGTTTACTTACTATCTTATCCTTTAAATACAATTGTGTGTTTTCTTTTCTTTTCTGTAGAAATAAATTTCATGAAGACGATTATCCACGCATGATCGTTTAGTTTAGGATCAATGACCTAAAAAAGTAAAAAAACACGAATGATCACCTTAGATAACATGACATACCATTAGGTATTGAAATGGTGCTAATAGAATATTAGCGTAATCCAAATCTCCAAACCTAGATATCTAATTGCATAGAAATTGAGGGATAACTTTCGACCTTGATTGGGTTTTCCAGTAGACCCCAAAAAACGAGGCTAGTGGTGACTCCCGTTTTATTTTCTAGGTTGTTTTAAATAACTAGATCATTTAATAAACCTATCATGAGGGGCATGAACCTTAGAAAAGTTTCACGATCATGATTTAACATACCCAAAATGGTGAAGTTAAAAGATGAAGTGCTGCCATTTTTAATGGATGCACATCTCGAGAAGGCTATCATGGTCATCAAAATACCCTTGAACTCACCTTTACGTTTGGTTTTCTTTCAACCTTAAAACCATCGATCAAGATGTGCCATGACGTCAAGTTAGGTTCACGACACTTTCCACTGTCATGCGAGGTACGAGCTTGGGAGAGCTTGCGACCATGTGCGAGTGAACTCACCAATGATTCGTCCTAAAAGGTGATGTGATGACGTCATTGTGGATGCGAATCGTGAGGAAACTCCCATGGTCAAGTACTCCTAAATCCGACCTATTCCCCTCTTTTTCCTTGAGGGAGGGCGGTGTGACATCCTGAATTTCAGGCTCTGTTTTTGATTGAATAAGTTGTGCTTTTCATTGACGCGCCTATAGTACTTTTCTCCGAGTTGGCCACTCACGAGATAACTAGTCTATCAGGTGAAGTCGTTAAGGGATTTTAACGCAATAGACTTGAGAATTCGACCAAGAATCGACTGCTCGATTGTGCTAATCTACAGGGGTCATTACGGTACCGTCAAAATTGGTCAGAGACCGGAGATAGGTTAATTCGATAGAGGTATGTGATTAATGTGTGGGTGATTCCACCTAATTGCAAAATTTATGTAGAACGGCACTAGACCGATTTTTCTGTTATTTTCGTACTTTGTGTCCGTATTTGAAACCTCGAGATTTTCATGACAACCGACAGTCACCAATGGGTCGAAGATGTACATTGTGGCTCAAAAATAATCGACCACGGGTCAATTGCGCTAAAAATTTCTAAAAGCTACCCGGTAGGTTAGGTTACGCTAAAATCGCGCTAGATTGAAATTAACTGCGAATTTGAACCCGATTTTAGAAATTGAAAGTTCTGTCATGTCACGATTCATTTTAGGAATGTCACGGAAATTCGGATGGACCAAATTGAAGGAATTTTTGGCCTCCAAAGTGAGCTACATGGTGAAGGGAAATGGTGGAAATTGTGTGGGTTTATTCCTTAGCAAAATTGGACATCAAATTGGTGAAATTGGTGAAGAAATTGAAGCCCAAAGTGAGGAAATTTGTAGGCTTGATGGGGGCTGCAACTTTTGGCACCAAAGTGGATTAATTGTGGGATTATATAGTAAGAAAGTATTATGGGGGACCATAGGGATAAGCTTATGGACTTTGGGGACCATTCCATGATGAAAATAGATATTTTTGTTGACTTCAAACCCCCCATCCGCAGCTTCCTCCGCACGCCTCAGCCGCTCCCTCCCCCTTCGTGCTTCTGCTTCTCTTTCATTTCTCTTCCTTCGAATTCGGTAGCCCATCTCCACGTTGTTTCTCTCTCTCACCTAGCAGAGACCGAATCCCTCCATTTCTCTTTTCGTTTGCCACCAAAGCCTTCCATCCCTCCTCTCATGCTGTCACTCGTCCATCGCCCGCACCTCCTTCCACTAGGTCAACTTCCCTCTTCAGCAAAGTCGAAGTTGACCGAAGCAAGCTCCACTTTCATCTTCACATGTCTTTCTCTCCACCGAAGCCACCTCCACCGATTCTTCTCTGCCGCGTCAACCCAACCTCCACCGATTCAGCCCCTATTGCCACCCACTTCCTATTGTCTCCCTTCAGCTGCCACTGAGTCAAACCTTCAGCAGAATCTCATGAAGTCAGCTCGCCAATTCCTGCCGCGCGTCCTCCATCGAAGCTGCTGCTCGACCGCTTCAGCCCACTCGAAGCCAACGCCAGCCGTCCCTCATGGTCCAGCTCGTGAGCTTCAGCCACGCAAGTTCAGCCCATCCCATAGCTGCAGCCTAGTCAAGCCGAGCCCAGCAACCCGCTCATCTCAGCCCCAAGCCTAGAATCGAGCCCAGTAGTTCGCTGTGGGCTTGCAAGGTTTTTCGGCCCGGTCCAAGTCTCCGTTAGCGTCGCCGTAGGCTTGAGTTTTGGCCGCCGTTGTGCCATCGTCGTGGTGAATCGGTTTTCGCGCTAAATCGGTGAGTTTACTCGCTAAACTCTGCTTAGGGAGTTAATTATCTTTAAGGGGTGTTTAGTTTAAGTTAATTAGGGATTAGGTGGTTAGTTAGATTAGATTAGTGATTTAATTATTTAATTATGCATGTTAGGTGGTTAGATTATATTAATTAAGGACTAGACGGGATGTATTATTTATCTAGATAGGTTCGGGAATTTTCCCGGCCCGTTTAGATGGTTAATTAAGCATTTCCGGCATAAGTTAGCATTTTTGGTATTTAAATTGATTTATTTAATTAATTTTGGTAATTATTTAATTATTTAATATTTTTCGAAAATTATACCGGGATAGCCGGTGACCGGGATTTCGTGCTGATTGCAATGGTGGGGTTAATTTCTGCAATTGAGTGTTAATTTGTGCAAATTAAGTGTTAATTGGAATTTTGGTTATTTATTTCAAAATTTGTGAATTTCGATATTTATTCAGAAAATCTCGGGTGTCAGATTTTAACACCGAAAATGGTTTTATATACTATATAAAATAATGTGATTTTAAAAAGGAGGATATCAATTTTTCGGGTTCGATCTGACCGTGTACCCACACACGATATTTTCACCGGATATTTTTAATATGAAGAAAACAGGCCAAGGTCGTTATCTTAATTGAGGCATGTGAGTGCAAAGCACAATGTCCTTGGCCGGAATTGAATGATCATGTGCTGGTTAAGAGAACCCATCCTCGATTGTGTCGGTGGACGTTACCCCTATATGGGATGCTGCTGGTCAAGGGAAGCTGGTCGCAATATATTCTAGACCGAAGCTCCTTCGGGAATGCCGTAAGGAATGTCGTCCTCGATGTGTGTCGGAGGATGTAGTCGTGCTCAAAGGAGTGAGACGAAACCTGGCTATGCCAGAGGACCGATGTGTGTCGGGTAAAACTGCCTATGTGGGTAGTAATAATCAATTGGAACGCATGATTGATTGAGATAGATGCGTCGGATTATGGGACAAAATCGTGTGGCATGGAATGGGACGTGTCATAACGATTTGGCCCTATAATCATGACCCTTGTGCTTGTTTGAAATTTGAGTGTGGTGTTCTAGTTAATGAGCTTATTTGCTGCCCATGTTTTCATGGCTGTCTATGATATAAATTGTGCTGACTTGTAGGGAGGATCTAAGACGAGGTAAGTCTCTATGGTTGTGTGGTTATGTGGTTAGGACGCCTCTAGGCGTATTACCCTCCTAATCGGGGTTTAGAATGTGAACTCGCCAAGATTTATATCTTACCCTGTCGTTGGCTCAATTCTTTTCAGGGCCGGAGAGTGGAAGACCTGGAGCCGAGCTGAGAGGATTTGAAGTGTAGGTTAGTTAGGACAACTTCTTTTGAGAGTTGGTCTTTGAAGTTTTTTGGTTGTAGACTTTGGTACATCACTCAGTGTGTATATAAAAGCATGTTTTGTTTGTGAATTTGTTGTCTTGTTTTTCTATCCCGAGATTGTTATTGTCAGGGGATTTGTTATTCGCTTCCGCATGTGCAATAAATTGAATGGGTCAGCGACGCATCTTGGGACGTCACAATTTTATCGACCACTGAGGGATGGGCACGCGCTCGAGGTTCGGGGCGTGACAGGCGGTGAGGTTGAGTCGTGACAAGCTTGGCGACTTTAGTGAGGACTAATTACTAGATTAAAAGGACTTGAAGGTGTTTATGAATAGTTGTCGTGATAACTAACATGTCTTGTGTAGGGTTGGCTGTGTGTCAAAATCGCGTGAAAAGAGAGGTAAGTTGCTAATCGAGTATTAAATAGTCCTGTAGGTGGGAGATGTAAGGGGTGAAGTGAGTGTAAACCCTATTTCTTGTAGGTGGTGTAAGGATGTCTGAATGAATGATGTGTTATATTAAAGTGCCGGGTGTTTAATTTTAAATGCATGTTTACAAGCTTTAATACTACACTGCACAGACAACTACGGTCTAAAACCTTGATAGCCCAATTTAGATCCTTATGAGGGTTTATGGGTGGAATCCGTGAGTGAATGCTCGTGATAGTCCGTACTTCCATAAATCCACTCATCTCGATTGATAAAACTTACACCGACCGACAATAGTTGCGGTGGATAAACTTCTTTTATCCTTTGGGAGAGGAGCCTTGAGCCTTTAGCATTCTCACCTTAGGCGTCCGAACCTCACAAGTTGCATATGATGTGTGATTTGTGCTTGTCATGTGTTTGGTTGGCAAGACATCGTTCCTTTCTTATTGTTGTTATCTTTCTTAATTTCCGTGTTTTAATTTCGCACCTTATATTTCAACGACGTTGCATCTTTAATCATGAATGTCCCTTTAGGTTTAGGCTTAGAAGGGCAAGCTCGAATAAGAGATTATTCTTGTGCTAAGGAGTCTCAAGACCATATGGGAGAATCTTGACCTGAGGCATCAAAATTATGTAGAGAAGCGGATGGGCTTCCTCCTGACCTTACTGAAGGTTGAGCCCCGAATTGCGATGGTGAAGATATTGGTTCATTTTTGGACTCTGGTAACCTCCACCTTTATGTTTAATCAATATGAGTTGACCCATACAATTGAGGAGTTCCAGATAGCCATTGGGTTAGGCAAGGCTTCTCTGGGTTTTGCTACTCCTTCTATTGGTCAAAACCCAATCTCTCTTTTAAGTTAGTTCCTGAATATCCCTACTGATAAAATTAGAGCCATTCTTAGGGGAAATTCGAACTCCATATCTTATACTTTCCTTGAGCAGCATCTTCTTAGCCTCGAGCCTAAATCTAGGAATCAAATTCCCCGTGTTTTCCTTTTCATATTCTTCAGTTTTGTAGTATTCCACATACTCGAAAAATAATGAATCCTTTAGTCACTTACATTGTTAATCAAATGTGCGCCTTTAGCTACTTTACACACATGATCCTCATCGAAACCTTCGTGTCTTTTAATCAATTCAAAGTGAATGGTCGAGGGGGCCCTATTAGGACTTCTCCAAATTTGGCTCATTTCACATATCAAAGAATTTGCCTCTCGTGTGAGGATCATTGATGTCATGAACCACCATCATCCCATTCTTAGGTATCACCAAAGAAACAAAAATTTTCCTTCGTGGTCCTTCTCTGTATGGTTCCATTTCCTCAAGAGTCTCACTCCTAGCTTAATCTAATGGCATGTCCGATGGCTAGGGAATCCCAAGATGTGCTTTATTAGAGAACTTGATGACCCATTCCCCCTCGTAGGATTGACGGGTCTAATGTCTTATTGCCGTTTAAGGGTGCTCCGTCAATATTGCCTGCTTCAAATGATCCCGCCAATCCTCAAGTTGGGATTGTATCGTATTGATTATCACAATGAGGTCATCGTGGAAGACCAAATTGGCCATATTGAAGCCGTGGTCCGAGGCATTATTTGGATTTGGTATTCTTGATCCTCACATCATGTGGTCGCTATTGACGAGTCCGATTTGGAAGGAGAAATGAGGACACATCACGCATGTATCGATTATATCTATCGTCAAGTGGAACCTAAGCTCAAGGTTGAATTACTCGATATTTCTAACCCTCAAAGATTTCGACAAGCCCATGTTGAGGAGCATGAAGATGAAGCCTTGATCGATGTGGAACGCTTGGCCCATGATAACAAGCATCTCCGCACGATCTTGCCTTGTTCCTAGGACTTTTACTTGAGTTTCTTTCATGTATTTCTCATTCCTTGTAAAGGGATTTCCTTTGTATTTCCCTCCTTTCCATTAGAATTTCCTTGTATTCATTTTCATATTACATGTAAAAGCGAACTGTTTTGTAAGCTTCAAGTATGCAAGATCCTGTTTCCCTTGTAATTGTTCGATGTAATAAATGAAATTCATGGAATTATTCTTTTTCATGTAATTTTTAGAAAATGGGCATTCAAATTAAATATTTGTTGTCGTCCTTTTTAATTATATAATTTCTTTTGTAGAAATTTTGATAAGATGATATTATATGATACTGGGATCATATATTCGTCTTATCCCTATTTCATCTTGAGAAAATATAGAATTGAAAAGCTTTGTATTTTCTTGATCTCCTTTCATTATGTACTAATTTGAGTTCCTTTCTTTCAAAAAGGTACTAAAAAATGGCTGAGAAACACTCAATGACACGTACTTGCCACTAAGCAAGGATGGAGAATGAGGATACCTGTACTCGCATCATCACCATGGAGAATCAAACGGCGAAGTTGATGGCGCTATTGACTAATCTCTCCAATCAAGTTAAGAACTTGACGCTGGTAGCTCTTGTTGCTACAGCTACAAATCTTCCCATTGCACCTACTAATGTGCTGGTGGCTAGACACATCGGAAATGGACCCGCTGAGGAGGTTCCTGCTGCTACCCTATTATCATAGACCTGAAGGCTCCATCTAAGGAGACTTTGGCTCCCCACCTTGATGAGGAAAGTTCGAGATGCCTCACAAAGATGGAGGAGCGCCTATGCATGCTACAAGGCTACCAATTTCAAGGGTTCGACAAACTGTCGCCCTTTGCTAAAGTGAAGGGCCTTGAATTTTACAAAGAGCCTGAATTCATGAGAAAGTATGACGGCATTGAGTACTCGATGACTCATGTGAAGTACTATCAGGGCAAGATGGCTTGTTATTCCAACAATCCTCCGCTCTTCATCAATTCATTTCAGGATAGCTTAGTTGGTCCTGCACTGATCTGGTTCATCAAATTGGATTTGGAGAAGATCCATAGCTAGGAGGATCTTGTAGATGAATTTCTGCAACAATACAAGTTCAACACCGAGATTGCCCCGACTTGAGAGGAGTTGGTTCGAGTCGAGAAGAGGAGGACTGAAA
Source organism: Eucalyptus marginata (assembly GCA_014182565.1). Classification (NCBI taxonomy): domain Eukaryota; kingdom Viridiplantae; phylum Streptophyta; class Magnoliopsida; order Myrtales; family Myrtaceae; genus Eucalyptus; species Eucalyptus marginata. The sequence goes on along the minus strand of CM024587.1, from coordinate 45,250,584 downwards.
TGGTTAGGGCGTATGCTCAAAGGTAAAAAGCCACTGCATCTCAAGTGAAACCTCCCTTGTCCGATAAGGAAGCTATGCAATTATTACTTCAAGCCATGCCTCGAGACTTCCTTGAAAAAATGTGTAACCAAACCTACATTAATTTTGCTTCGTTGGTTGAGTTAGGAGAATGCATTAAGGGAATCATGTGAGAAGGAAGACTGATTGAGACCATTACTTGCAGATTTGCCCCGAGGAAGGACAACTAGTTCGTTGTGGAGATTGCCATAAGTCATTTAAAGAACTTAAGTGATATCTTTCGCAACCACCTGTTTTAGTACCACCTACTGAAGGTGTGCCTTTAATCCTGTATCTCTCTATTCATGACGAGTCTTTGGGAGCCATGTTGGTGCGAAAAGGACTGACAGATGGTATAGAGCATGCCATGTATTATCTCAGTAAGAAGTCACCGTATTTGACGTTCAATATCCCGAAGTGGAGAAGACGTGTGTAACCCTGATTTGGTATTATGCCGATTGAGGTAGTACACTCTTCACCACCGCATCCTATTGGTGACTGAAAATGACCTGATTAAATACCTTTGGGAGAAGTCTACATTCGTTGGAAAGCTTGCCAAATGGAAAATATTACTCTTCAAGTTTGACGTCCAAAGCATGGCACAAAAGTCCGTCAAAGGTCAAGCCATAGCTGACATGTTAGCCAAAAATCCTAAGAAGTCTGATGACTGGGATGAGATTGATGAAAGGATTCGCTTGATTTCACATGGCAAGGGGGCCATGTACTTTGATAGTACTGTTAACCTTTCTACTTTTGGTACTAGGGTAGTTTTAATATCCCTAACTGGCCAGCATTACCTAGTGGCTGCAAAGTTGGTATTTCCTTGCATCAACAATATCTTTGAATATGAAGCCTGTATCCTTGGTCTCCAATTGGCCATTGATAAGAAAGTCAGAAGGTTCCAAGTCTATGGTGATTCCATGCTCATCATCTTCCAGACGGAAGGTGAATGGCAAACACGAGATGCGAAGATGATTCCTTACCATGAGTATCTCGAAGACCTAGTTAATGAGTTCGATGAAATCTCCTTTAATTACCTGCCAAGATCACAAAATCAATTTGTTGATGCTTTGGCAACTTTGTCATCGATGCTACAAGTAACTGACAGCTTGAGCATCAATCCATTACAAATTGATATCCTCTTGCTTATTGCATGTGTTGACACCTGACTTTTAGTTGACGTGTCGTAAAGGTAAAAAATTGAGATTTGGATTTTTGATCGCAACATAGCCCATTTCTCTACCAAAAAAATGTCGTTTCATCGTTTTTCTCTTTTGCATTCTAGTTTTTGAACAATTTCTTATCCAATTTCAAGAAAAAACCGGAAAAGTCAAATGGTTGACTTTTGAGTTGACTTTTTGGTTTACCCCAAGTTAAAAATTGGCTTTTTGCCCAAAAAGATGCATTTTAGTCTTAATTTCACTTTTCTCAAATCAATTTCTTAAAAATTCAAAGATTTAAAGAAAAATTTAACCTTTCAAAAAAAAAAAAAAATCAACCAAAGGGTTGACTTTTGACAAATAAAATCGAAAAAAAAAAAATCCACAAAAAATATTTTTTTAATGTTAATTTGACTTTTGTGTAAAAAATTTCACAAAAATTTGATTAAGAACCTTGTTTTTCGAATTTTTTCGGTTTTATGTTTTAAATCGACCGAAAATAGAGTTACTTTTATTTTAGTCATAATTAAGTGTAGTTTCTTCTTCCACATTTGGTTTATGGACTATTCTAAATCCGCTCGTGCATTCAATTTCGCGAATTGCCATGTCAGAAGACAAATTGTCGTTTTAAGCCTTAATTATGGGGTAAAAATCAATTCTTCATGATCCATGAATGGACAATTGTTTTCCACTCATTTTCTTTAGATAAGTCCAAATCCGAAGTCAATTGGGAGAAATTCGCATTAGAATTTCCTGATTTGAGGGATTTCACTCTCTTCAAGCTAAGAAAACTGGGATGTTATGATTCAATCGAAGAAATTCGAATTGACCTATTCAAGACTAAGGTCCAATTGCATGAATCTAGGTCCAATTTAATATTAGACCTTAATTTAGTTTTGACTTGAGTCTCGGCACCTCAATTTAAGGTCAATTTGAATATTGTAGGTGATCTTACACATGAGTGAGTAATTGGATAAGGCAATTGCAGCACTAATTGAATCCAATTTCCATTAATTTATAGTTTTGGCCATTGAAAAGTAAATTTGGGCATTTTAGTCTTTTAGGCTCAATCTTAAGTACCTGTGGTTTTAGTCCGTTGTTTTTCACAATAATGGCTCAATTAGGTCAATAGAAGATCCATATATCACATTTATAAAATTTAATTGGCTTAATTGAATCAAAATCGGGCAATTTCCCTTCAAATTGCATGATTTTTCTCTTCAATTTGGTCCTTGAGGGACCAAATCGCATGAATTTTGAACCTACAAGGACCATATATGAGTGAATCAGCTAGAACTGAACCAAATTGGTTAAGAACTAGACAAGAAACGGTCAAACGGTACGGGTAATGGTCTGACTGCTGCCGATAGGGCCGCCGGTTCAACCGCTTGTCGACTAGTTCTGGACCTTCAACGACTGGTTCCAGACCTTCGGCTCTGGTTCCAAAATTCTCATTATGCCAATTTTACTTTTGCACCCTCGATTTTTCAAGATTTTATGGATTGGTCGTTGGATTTCGTAAAATTGCATTTTGACTCATAATTAGACATTTTAATGTAATTCTCAATTTTTGCTTGGGTTTTCGCAAATCAAACCAATTAGATCGATTACTCGATACTTTAAGATCATAATTGAACTTTTGAAATCAAATTTTGCCTGTTGGATTAGGATTTCGATTGTCGGATCGAACCAATGACTAAGATCGATCAATTTGGAGGTGGTATAAATAGATTTTTCCCTCCAATTTTGAGGGGGAACTCATTTTTTGTGATTTCTCTCTCTCTCTCCCTCCCCTCTATTTCTTGCCACTCTCTCCTCCCTCTCTCTTCTCTCTAATCGAACTAGTGAGTTGCTGGTTCAAGCTTGCCGGCCTCATGCGGGCAGCCAACCAAACATCGCCTAACCCCCAGTGGTCCCTCTGACGTTCCTCTATAATCTCTAGTGACAGCCTCTAATCAGGTGGCTGGTTGATCGACCAAAACTGTTCCGATCAAGATCGGTTCAAAAATCAGTGACTAAGCTGGTTTTGAGTTTACGGCTTGATCACTGATCCAACGACCTTGATCGGCGGAGCAGACCTTATCGATTGTCCAGCAAGAGCATCCCCGACCTTTTTATGGTCGGGGACCAGCGGATTAGCCACCAAAGCTCTTCCGATGGCCCGATCCATTACCATCGTACAAAGCTGGCTCAATTTGAGTCGGTTCTGATGTGCGCCCAAATCAGTGCTGTCTGGCGTGGTTCTAACGCACCGATTGATTCCAAGGAGAAGCCCCAACTTCATTGCGGTCGGAGCTTGGCTGATCCACCACTTGATCAATGCTGATGGCCTCTCCTTTTACTAGCGTTCAAGGCCGGTCCATTTTGGACTGGTTTTTCCCTAGCTCGTGGACCAGCGGTCCAACCGGCCCTGATCCAGTCTCCTTGGTGGTTCGTAGCGGTTCGATCATGATTTTGAAGGTTCGTTTGTGCTCTGGCGAGAAAACTTCATCCGATTACGTCAAAATTGATGAAATCAAAACAAAGGTAAACCTTTTTGATCTCGAATCCAGTGAAGCGAGACCAAATTAACCGATCGGGGCTTGGATTCATACTTAGGATTTGATGAGATACTTAGATATTCGATTGATAGATTATAATATTGATTTGCTGAGAATCGATGATCATCAACGATGAAATTGGGTTCAAACTTGTTGGATTTTTCTTTGATATGCAAATTTTGTGTTTCTGGAATTGACTTGCTATTTTGGCTTAAACGACGCCTTAGATGGCCTTATCTCGATTTGAGTTCTAGACATAGAAAGTAGATTTTACGAGCTTTGAATTGATAGGTTGCATGCCTTGATTGAGTGACGTGCCTTGATTGAGTGACGTTTGATCCCCCAAAAATAGGTCACAATCTGCTCTATTTCTGCAGATTCTTGGTGCTCTTTAAGTGCAGTTTTTAGTCCGCCTTTACATTTTTACTATTTTTAGCCTGATTTATGTGATGATTTTTTGAATTGGTTGTCCCATGAAATTTGTTCCTCATTATCTCAAGAATGTCTTGTAATTTTTTCGGAATTTTTGGACATGTTTAACTAGGTCAAAACTTCTTAGATCTGAGCATTGGTCAGTCTGCCCTATTTTGATCCGAGATGAACTTAGGCAAATTTAAGCATGAAATTGAACTTGTTTTTTTTTTTTTTTTTTTTCAGAGAACACAATATTTGGATTACTACTGAAAAGTAGACAGAGTATTTTGCAATACATCAAAAGAAAGCAAGTCGCTCAAAAACTGAGGGGGATTAATAAGCCAATCCACCGGGAGTGAACCATTTAGATGGGCCTTCGCGGCCCGGTCCACGACCTTGTTCATTTCCCTCCTACAGTGGTCGATCCTGAGATTAGGGCAACATTGAAGCAGCACTGTGCAGTCTTCGATCAACGATTTGATCTCCCAAGGCGGCAGTTCATGGTTACGCATCACCTCAACAAGAACTGAGCAATCGGTTTGCAAGGTCATCCGATCTGCATTTTCCCGTTGTTCATCAAGAAATGGAGGGTTTGGTTTAACGCCGATGCCTCTGCTTGGAGGCGAAGAGGCCGCCACCGATCGAGCAAAGCCATCAATTAAAAGGCCTCGAGGAGTTTCGACAGACGCACGCTATCGATGCTATTGCGCTATTAGGCTGGTAAGCAGACGTCAATATTTAGTTTTTGTTCTCCGTTTGCTGGTAGCCGCCAAAAATATGATGATCTGTTTGCTGCGTGCTCTGTCTTTGTTGTGGCCGAGAGTGACTGCGATGTGCTATGTCTTGCGAGGGCTATCTCGCACGATGTGGTTCGGTTGGGGTTCTTTGTTGGCGGAATATATAATTGTTGCGTGCCTTCCAAATATGCCGAGGAGAGATGCGATGGTTGCTAAATCAGGTGAGTCCCCTTTACCTTTTGTGATCTTGACCAGCCATGCTTGTAGCCTGGTAATGCCTCCGATTTGGTGCTGGATGTTAATTTCAGGATGTCCCCATATCTGTTGCGTCCAGTGGCAGAATAAGAACATGTGTTCTGGTGTTTCAATGGCTTGTGTTTCACATAGACTGCATATAGGATCTTGTATAATATGTCTGTGATGAAGATTTGCTCGAGTAGGCAAAGCATTTTGACATACCGACCATAGAAAAGCTCGTAGTTTTGGTGAAGATTGCATATTCCATATTGCTATCCATAGTCTACGAGGTAGCTGAGAGGATGGTGACGGTTGAGTCTGGTTCAGATAGGAAGGCGGCTTTCTAAGAATGTTATAACAGCTTTTAACCGTGAAAGAACCGTTCTGTTTGCCCCTCCAAATAAGCTTATCCATTGCATGTTGTGGCCGAAGTGGAACGGACAGAATTTCTGCAACTATATTACCATCAAAATGCTGTTGTAGAAGAGATAGATTCCATTCGTTGCTATTCGGGATGATTAGGTCTGCGACATTTTCTGGTTCATTTCTATTCGCTGGTCCTCCGATGATGCCAGAAGCTATCCATCGATCCTGTCGAATGTTAATGTTTGTGCCATTTCCCACAGACCATTGCAGCTGTCCCTCAATTGAATCCCTTCCAAGTAGAATGCTTTGCCAAGTCCATGAGGGTCGAGTACCTTTCGAAGCATGTCGAAAGTCTTGAAAAGGGAAGTACAAACCTTTCAAAACTCTGCTAGACAAAGATGAAGGTTGTTGTAATATTCTCCATGCTTGTTTGCCTAGTAAGGCTTTATTGAAGTCGATAAGGTCTCTAAAACCCAAAACGCCATCATCTTTTCTGGTTTTAAGTGTTTCCCACTTCATCCAATGAATACCAGCCCCATTACCTTTTGATTTCCACCAGAATCTAGAAATTTTCTGCTCTACACAATGTCTCGCAAATGGACACGGGTATCTTAAATATGGACATCGCATAGCTAGGGATTGCTGCACAACCGATTTAATCGAACTTCTTTGCCCCCTTTAGATATTAACCTCTCTTTCCAGCCTTCAAGCTTGGAATGCACCCGACCCAAAATCCATGAAAACATCTCCTTTTTAGAGCTACCCCAATCTGAAGGAATACCAAGGTACTTGCCAGTTCTATGTAGCACTGGGACTCTAAGTTCTCTAGCTAAATTCTCTTGCAAAACAACGGACAAAACTTACTAAAAAACATACCGATTTGTTACGATTCACCATTTGTCCTGTGGCTAAGCAATATTCATTGAGCACATTAGCTAAATTCTGGCACTCTAGGGTTTGGCCGGTGAGGAAGAAGATAGCATCATCTGCGAAGAATAAATGGGATAGGACAGGACACCAGCGATTTAATTGAATACCCTTGAGACTCCCCATGTCCACAGCCTGGTTAATTAGCACGGATAAAGCATTTGCCAGCAGTATAAATAAATAAGGCGATAGAGGGTCACCTTGTCGCAAACCTCTTGATGGATGAAAATATGATAGAGCTTCCCCATTGAATTTGACACTCAAGGAAACTGTTGAGATACACTGGAAAACCCAATGAACCCAACGATCATGAAATCCGAGTTTGAGGAGATAGTCTCTAAGGAAATCCCATTCGACCCTATCGTAAGCCTTTTGCATATCTAATTTAAGCACTGCTTGAAATCGTTTGGTTCTTTTCCTGGTCCTGATGTGGTGAAGGACCTCTTGAAATACTATAATGTTATCTTGAATTTGTCGCCCGCTAACGAAAGCACTCTGTTCTGGCGCTATAAGTTACGCGGTAGAGGTTTAAGTCGATTTGCTAGGACTTTGGAGATAATTTTATAGATAAAGTTGCATAGGCTGATTGGTCGAAACTGATCTAACTTTTCTGGGTTTGATGTTTTGGGTATTAGTGATAGGTGAGTCCTATTAAATTCTGGTTGCATCACCCCTGTCTGGAAAAAACTGTTCACTGCCATGTAAACATCATCATGCACAATATCCCAATGCGATTGATAAAAAAGCCCATTTAAACCATCAGGGCCTAGTGCTTTTGTGCCACCTAATTGAAAAACTGCAGTACGTACCTCTTCTCTAGATAGCTCAGCTACAAGCTTCTCATTCATCTCCTCTGATACCATCGGATGGCATTTAGCAATGGTAGGGTTATAGTCTCGTGTCCCTACGGATGTGTATAATTGCTGGAAAAAGGACAATGTCATCTCCTTAAGCTGGTGCTGATCTCTGACCCATCTAAGTTGATCATCTTGTAACATACAGATTCGATTGCGTTGTCTTCGTTGAATAGTTGATGCGTGAAAGAAGCGGGTATTTCTATCCCCCCATTTGAGCCAATTAACCCGAGAGCGCATAGCCCAGAATTGTTCCTCCTGTTGCCATAAAGCCTGAATTTGCTGTTTCAAGTTGTTGACTAACTCCTGGTCATGATGTGCAGATGGCTGATTAAGCAAAGATTGAAGCTGAAATTGAAGGAGTCGTATCTGCTCTCGGGCATTGGCGAATTTTGAACGGCTCCATAATGAGAGGGCAAATGAAGTAGCTTTCAGTTTTTGGATTAAAGTCGCTTGACCGAGCTGCCGAGAAGCCCAAGACTGAGCTACCACATTTCGACACTCCTTGTCCTGAAGCCAATAAGATTCGAAATAAAAAGTGTGACGTTTTCTGACCGTAGAAGCTTCAGTTGACAACAAAAGTGGATTGTGGTCAGAGGCAATTGCCGGCAAAGCCAAGACAGCAGCAAAAGGGTAGGTGAGTCGCCATTCCTCGGTACATAACATTCGGTCCAACCATTCCTTGATGATATTATCTCCATCTCTATTATTTGTCCAAGTGTAGGCGCAGCCTTTGTTGCCCAAGTCCAGTAAACAACAGTCATTGAGGAGTTCTCGAAACGACGCATGCGGTAGGGATCGACAAGGCGTTTACCCATTTTCTCCCATGGATACAAAATATCATTAAAGTCGCCAACACACAACCAAGGTAGATCATTCTCATGACTAATGAGCCTTAAGTCTTCCCAAAACTGATGTCTGAGATGTGTGACTGCGGGTGCATGTAAACAGGTGAGGTGCATGACAACTGCCGCCTCCAAATCCGTACAGGTTAAGTCAAAAAAGATTGAAGACTGATGGACCAAATCCATAGAGACCTTACCATTCCAAAAGAGAGCTAGCCCACCCGCCAAACCTACCGGGTTTTCGATAAAACAACCAGAGAAATTCAGCAGCTTCTGCAGGTAAGAAATCTGGCGTGATTGGATCTTTGTTTCCATTAAAAACAAAATATCAGGCTTTTCTTGGGTCACAAGGACCCTAAGAGCTCGAACTGTCAGGGGGTTGCCTGAACCCTGACAGTTCCAGCTTAACAGTTTCATTGTTCCAGTGGTGGCTGTTGAGGGCCAGCCACCAAAGCCCAACCGGGGGGTTCCTGCGCCACCATAACTGGAGTCTCTTGAAGACATGCTTCATCCAGGCCATCTTGCAGCTTAAGAGGTAAGTCATGTGAGTTGTATCGTTTAGCCTTTTTGATCGGACCTGATCGTGCACTCAAATTTGAAATTTTTGCTTTCTTTGACTTTTGAGCACTAGTTGCTGGTGCGTTGCTGTGACTCCTTCGCTGGTGTGGGATAATCTTATCACTATCTTGCTGTCTGCTTGAGGAATCTGCTCCCATAGGTTGCCACCGAAGGGGTGTTACAGCCGTAACGATTTGAGTACACTCAGTTGCTTGCACAATCTGTTTATCTTTCCTGTTCTGTGCTTGGGCCAAAGAAGGCGAGGAATCTTGCTCCTGGGGGAGAATGAGCTGTGCTGGAGGTTGTGGGGTCTCCAGGAATGGTCTCCGCTGCATCGTCGACCATATGAGGGGGCTGATAAAATGCACGCCAAAAGGGGCTATGTTCCTTGACCTCCGCCCGGAGCCACGCACCATAATTCAAACTGTCAAGATTCTTCATGGCATTGTCATCAAAAGGGAAGTCTGGGCAGTAGGTTGCATAATGTCCCAATTTGCCACACGAATAGCAGAAGTGGGATAACTTTTCATAACGGAAATCTAACCACAGAGTCTTCCCTGCCAACTTTATCAAGAGACCTGTTGTCAGAGGCTTTTGAATATCCATTTCAACATGAGCCCGGACTGCTTTAAAGCTAGGCCCTTCTCTATGTTCTACCTTGACTTTAAGACCTCCATGAAGAATGAAATGCATGTTATATGATTTCTATTGATGTCATATTTGCATGAATTTGAAGTCATTTAATGCATCAATTGCATGTGCAAATGTGCATGAGTGTTGCTGCAACTAGAAAAATTAAAGACGTGTACACGTTTTGCGATTTTCATCATCATTCGTATGATTACAATTAGATTTTGAGTCCTTAATAGAAAATGATTGTCATCATTCATTCTATATGGCATATTTTTGATAGGATTTATGCATATCCTCAAGTGGTCAAAATTTGACGTGTTTTTAGCTTGTGGTTTAGGTTCGATGTCTTATCATTTGCATACCTTTGCATGCTTGTTTGGGTCTTTTAAAGATCAAATTTCACATTAGCGCATGCTTGACATTTGAACTATATGTTACAAGCTTTGTGTACATGTATGGTTCACCATGTCTGAATGTCATTTCGCATGTTAAACTCGTGCCACAATAATGTTTGTTGCACTTAGAAACATTTGAGTATTAATATCGAATCGTATGACATTTTTGCATATCGATTTAGAGTTAGATGATCCCCCTATCCACTTGTCACATCCGATTTGTGTGCTATTTTCACGCCTTTTGTGTATTACTTAAGTGATTCTGAGGCTTAATAATGCATGCTTAAGTTCTGGTTTTTAATTTTTGATTCGCACACTTTTAGAAATCTCGTTCTTATAGCACTAAGTTGACCTTAATTGGACCTAAGCCCTTCTAGAAAGTTGTAAAGCCACCTAGCGCTTTCAAATGCCGTTGAATTCATGCAAATTGATCGCCGTTAGGTCTATTTTACATTTTTTTCTTAGCTAGACTAGAATCTTGACTTGGGGTCAAATTCGCACTCCCATTTTTATCCTTGTTTAGATAGACTTTTGTAATTTTTGTATCATTTTTTCTGTAAGGATTCTTAACTTCGTCCCTTAATCAGGTTTGTTTGTTATCGTGTTGTCTATATTGTGTGAATATCTCATGATTTTTAGACTTCATTTGGAAGGTTAAACCTTAGTAGTAAGAACTGAGTGTCCTGTTATTTTGACAATTTTCTGATGCATTGTTGCTTGTTGTTTGATTTTTATAAAATCACGCTTAGCTCGTTTAGGAAAACTTAATTCATGAAAGTTGTTTCATATCATATTATGCATGTTAGGAAATTTTATCATAGATAGATCATCAATGGGTACAGCTCAATTTTATTGATTTGTCGCTCTTGGTCTGAAATTTCCTGATATAAATTTATTGTTATGATTGTTTAGTTGAATCTTTTAGGCTAGTTTGTGTATTAAATTAGGTCATGTCATCTTCATGAAAGTTGTTTTAAATGCTTTGATCTTCATTGTCAAATGACTTTCAATGAATTGGATTTTCAAATCACATCTTAAAATCAATTTGGTACATGTGATGTTTCCAAAAGCAACCCTTTAGAAACTCTTTTTCAATACTTGATTTGACTTAGGAACAATCATGGTTTGGACCGTATTTAAATTGCTTGCGATGCTTGTGAGTGCATTTATGCGAGCCCCGAACTAGCCTTCGCAATTAAATACATTTCATAACCTAGGTATTCCTTAGTGCAAAACATCTTCAAGCCATTTTGAACTTCGATTTGACATTGTGAAAATCGTGGTTTGAATCGTATTTAAAATGCCCGCGACACTTGTGAGTGCATTTATGCGAGCCTTGAGCTAACCTTGACAATTAAATACATTCCATAGCTGAGATATCACTTCATCCTAAAAGCTTTCACTCATTGTTATCGATGATTTCAAACTCGTCTCTAAGATATCACATGTACGCCTTTCAAGCATATAATCACGTTATTCATTAGAAATGCTTGTGTTCATGATTCACGCATGCCCTTGGTAAATGTCTCGCCAACGATTTACTTTCATGCTTGATTGGCTGAGAAATAAGGTCTAAAAGATCTGCTTGTATGTTAAGAGCATGCATGTGACTTCTAGATGTATGTTAAGAGCGATGTATGATAGGAAGGGAAAATTTTAGGGATCACATAGAACGCCTTTTTAGGGATATACAAGTGTTATTGGCCATGTGAGAATACGTTTGGTCAATAATGGCTATAAGTTATAAATTGAATAGGATAGGTGTCTAGAGGGACCTACGCATGAACTGTAAAGGCTAACCTCAAAGCCCAAATTTGGTTGATTTTAGACTTTGCTTCGCTTAATTTATTGATCTTGGCCTTATGTCGTGCTTTTGATTAGTTTGATGTGTATTTTTATTTCTTTTCATTGTGTGCACTTAGTTACAGCTCTTACACTAGGTTTAGACTAGGATCCAAAAGATGAAGATGACGCGAAGATGGTGAAAGGTCGATATCCATTTTGACCATACTTTTGAATCATTCATCCCCGGTTCCTTTTGTTTGTATAAAACCCCGACGAGTTAAGGGTTCTTTTCTTTCCTATCCTTTCATTTTGTTTCTCATTTTTATCTTTTTTAGGATCGATGATAGATTTACTGCTCTCCTTGTTTTTTTAATTACCGTCTCGCACTTTTCTTTGAAATAGAATGGCACGAAAATGACCAACCACGCATGATCATCTAGTTTAGGACAAACGATCCTAAAAAAAAAGTAAAGAGAAATGCATGAACACTTTAGGTAAATACAACATACTGTTAGATATCGAAAGGGTGCTAATAGAAATGTTAGGGTAACCCAAGTCCCCAATCCTAGATATTTGGTTGGGTAGAAATCGAGAGACCATTCCCAACCATCGATTGAGTTTTCTAGCCAACTTCTAAAATACGAGACTAGTGGCGGCTCCCATCTTATTTTTAGATTGTCTAAAACAACTAGATTATATAAATGAACCCATTGTGGAGGGTATGGGTCTTGATAAGGCTCACCGTGATTTAGCATACTTGATATGGCAATACCCAAAAGGATGAAGTGATGTTATCCTTATAGGCAAAGTGTACTATCGATAGGGCTATCGTGGTAAAGGTACCCTTAAATCTAATATCCACACCCGACCTCCTTTCTCGAGGTGTGTCACTCGCGATTGTGTATGAGGGAACTTACAAGATGTTCGAAAAGCGAGGTGATGATGTCTTTTGGAACACGAATCATGAGGGAACTCTCATAGTCAAGTACCCCTAAACCAACCTTCTCTCCCTTCTTTCTCGTGGGTGGCAATGATGGCCGCGTCGCGACAGCATGTTGATTAAAGAAGAACCTGATGGTCAACCATGAGATTACGATATCATAAATTACCTCTGATAAGGCAAATTTCCCCAGGGAAGTCAAGCTAGTGATCGAACATACCTGATGAAATTGACATCCAAATTCTTCCTTAGTGGAGGAACGCTTTATAAAAAGTCTTTTGATTTGGTCCTGCTAAAGTGCGTTGATGCACAAGAGGCCAAATTATTGATGAAAGAGATATATGAAGTAGAGTGTGGTCCTCACATGAATGGACACCTCATAGCAAGGAAGATCATGAGGCCATGTTACTACAGATTAACCATGGAAGCCGACTGCATTCAACACGTAAGGTGTTGTCTTAAATGTAAAGTTTATGGAGAAAAAATCAATGCTTCTCCTAATGAGCTGCATCAAATATTTGAGTCATGGCCTTTCTTGATGTGGGGCATCGACATCGTTGGACCTATTAATCCTAAGGCGTCAAATGGAAACCGCTTTATTTTAGTGGCCATCGATTACTTCACCAAATGGATTGAAGTCAATTCTTACACCCATGTCACTTCAAAGAGCATTGCAAAGTTCATCTGTCGTGATATCATCACTTAATATAGAGTTCTCGAAACAATCATCACCGACAATGGATCAAACTTGAACAACAAGATGGTGAATGAATTACTCAAGGAGTTTCATGTTTGCCACTTGAATTCTTCTCTTTACCACCCACAAATGAATGGAGCTATGTAGGCGACCAACAAGAACATTAAGAAGATTCTGGCCAAGACGATTGAGAACTATCGTGACTATTCTCATCGGTTACTAGATGCTCTAATGGCTTACTGAACTTCTATTCACACTTCGATTGGGGCAACACCATTCTAATTGGTGTATGGGATGGAAGCTGTATTGCCTATGGAAGTGGAAATCCCTTCGCTGAGGGCACTTTCTCAAATCAAGCTCTCTAAAGCTAAATGGGTTCAACAGAGATTTGAATAACTTAACATGATTGATGAGAAAAGGGTAAAAGCCCTATGCCATGGACAAAACTACCAAAGGCGAGTAGCCAAGTCATTTAACCACAAGGTCCAATTGAGACACTTTGAGATTAATGATCTCGTCCTAAGAAAGGTCCTGCTTATCATTCCAAATCCTCGTGAGAATTTCACCCCGAACTACGAAGGTCCTTGTGTTGTAAGGAAGGTGCTATTTAGCAGAGCGTCGATTCTTATAGAGATGAATGGCCAAGAGTTGCCGAGGCCTGTAAATGTAGATGTTGTCAAAAAATATTATCCATGAATAAAGTGAAAAGCCATTGAGCCGCTTTTGGATTGAATCCTAGTCATTTTAGGATATTTGCATCATACATCTCATGCATACATAGCATATTTGCATGTTTGTTTATCTTGTAAATACCAAATCATACCTAAGGAAGACTTCATCAATCCTCGAGCAGTGAACCTCAAGAGAACTAAACTCCCAAAGTTCACCCATTTTCTATACAACTTAGCAACGGTCCGGTCCATTAGAACATTTAAAGAGTCAGTCAGAACTCTAAAAATAAACCTCTTCGGCAAACAAAATTGGTTTTGTCCAAAATTTTGCAACCTTGTTTCTAAAATCCTTCCTCAATAGAGTTGAGGGAACATTTTTTAGAAAAACAATCTTCATATCTTAATTCTCCACGGAGAATAATTTAACTGATTAATGATATGAAAAGCCTGAAAAAGATTGTTGAATATGCCAAATGGTAGTGTCTAAGATGTTGAGAGGCAAGCTTTTGATTAAACACGTCCTTATATACTCTTTGAGAAAATTGAGCGAAAAGAACCGTGTCTTAGGGCATAGGATTCGTTCATAGTGGATACATGGGTTGAAATGATAAAGGTATTTCTTTCTCAATCCTAAACACTATTGATATCATTTGCTAGCCACTTTGAACTAAATAGGGAACATTTTCGAAATCACTCTATTAAGAACAACCTTACATAGGGGCAAAATAGGGGGTCTTGGTTGAAGATTATGAAGCAAAAGATCAAAAAAGATTTTATTGCCTTTACTTACATCAATCTTCTTGTGTTAGCTTTAGGTGAATTCTTATTGAAACTTGAAGACCCGAAGTGAGAAAGAGCATTCCATTCACTATTCAAACACAATTGCCTTTTGCCGAGCCAATTTGAGCCTTATGCAATTTTTTCTAAACCCCAAGTGATGACTGTCTCCCCATACCGGGGCAAGGCATGTGATTTACCAACAAAAATAAAGAATATTGGTTACATTTGTGAAACCACTTGAGAGTCTAAAATACTCAAAAAAGAATGAAATTTAAAGGGTATGAAAAAGCAGTGTATCTAGTAAAAGTAAGACCAATGCCCATGAAAAAATTCAATGAGAAAAATAAGATTGATGGTCATGCAAAAAACCATGCAAAAGAAAAATAAAAGAGATGCTTTGCAAAGCATGTGTTGCAAGTAATATCATTAGAAAAGAGGACGAAGCTCTCATGTTTCAAAACAAAATAATCAAAAGGACTCTCGAGATAGGTTGAATTTCAAGAGTCAAACTTCTAAAAGTTATGTGATGGTAATGATACCAAAATAATCATTCACTTTTATACCCTTGATATCCAAAAAATTTCAAGCCTTTTAAAGCCTCACTTGAATCAACATTATAACCCTTAGCCAAAGTCTCTTCTGACTGGGATGGTTCGAGTTGAAGTGAGAATTTCACATAAGAGCTACCACTAGAAGGAGTGAAAGCAATCCTGTCCTGTTTTATCTTCAAGATTCTTCACTTGTAAACCCGATGAAGACATTGATTGAATTTTCTTTTCTTGGCCTCAAAGTGCATACCTTTTGTGTAAGTTTATGACCAAGCTATCATTACGATTCTTTTCAAAGACATTTTGATCAATAAATTTGTATTCACTGTGAATGTGGCACCCCCTTGGCACGGCCCTCGATCCGTTAGGGTTGCCACAGGTACTAATCACTTATCCTATTACATACCAGTCTGATTACCTTTTAATTATAGCGAGTCCATAATGCATGGGGGTTAATTTAAAATTTCTCTTCTTCTTTTTTTTTTTTTGAAAAGGTCCTAGCGCAGTTCAAAATCAAGTCTCATTATCCTCTACTCCAAAAACAATAATGCAATGCACACCAGCTACGCATCAGCTAAAAGATAAAGCCGAGTCATTTTTATTTACATATTTAAGATGGACATCTCGAGTCGGTACAGCAAAAAGCCAAGACTTTTGACTATGCTTGGCTACAACTCAAAAGAAACTCGACCCTACATCAAACATGTACACCTATCCATCCAAGTGTCGGCTATCCAAAAAGTGTCAGCTCCTACCAGTCATACAAGCCATCACACCCAACTCGGTGCATCGGGCGGCGGCAGCATCCCTAGCATCACCCCATCGCGTCGAACATGAACGGACAGAAACTCTTGGACTACAGGGCCCCTAGCCAGGCCCACATCATACATAACCAACACACGAACTCAGACAAACACCAGACCAGGAACACTAATACAGATATGCTCCGCACACTCAACCTCAACATCAGACGGTAAGCCATAGAAAGTACCATGCGCGACTGGTGGCAGAGTCATCTTTTAATCTGAAATGTTAATCCCCAAAGGGGTGAGTACAACCACTCAGCAGTAAAGATCCATCAAACTACACAGTGCATCATGCAAAACAATCAGGATGTCACGAGTAAAGTACATATCATCCATGCTATCGAGCATACATTACCATGCAGTCATGCATACATCACCGTGCAGTCATGCATACATCACCATGCAGTCATGCATACATCACCATGCCATAGGCACATACATAATCTTGGGTACATCCCCATTAGATCCATTCAAGCCTTCATGATTGCATTTTCAATATCATATAGTATCAATTTACTTTCACAAGCAGATCATGCATCATGCCATATGCACACTCCCATGCACATGATTCAATTTTCAATTTTCAAAGAGGATCTCATTTCATCTTTCTTCCCAGGGATCAATGTTTGCATCCCTCATTTATCGCTCGCACCCAACTTGGCATCGCGAGGAGCCTCCGGCACACACCTCCGGGCATCTCGAAACTCCCGAGGACATCCGGCACACACCTCCGGGCATCTCGACACTCCCGAGGACATCGTCGACTCAAGGGTCCGACGGTATCATCATTTTCACAATTTATATTCACATATATGTTTTACTTTCAACATGGCATTTGATGCAATAATGTCAAAGGTCTAAGCCAGCTTTTGATATTATATGACATGCCGAATTTCACCACATGTGCAGCAAAAGCAACCACTCAAGACATTATATCACATAGAGCAATTCATTTATTTTTAAAAATACAGCAATTTTCGGATAAAACAGAATGCACTCCTTTAGTTAAAACTCTAGGAAAATTAGTAAACGGTCTTAATAAATTCTGAAAATTTCACACGTTATAGAAAAGACCTAGAGGAAAATATTTCATGCAGAACATCATATCAAAAGAGCTTCACACAATTCGGTACGGTCCATGTATCATGACCTTTAAAATTTCAGCACTACAGTTTGCACAGTTTCAGAAATAATTTCGATTAAATACTCAAACGAACTCCGAAAATTCTGAAGTTTTGATATGTTATATAAAACAACCAGAGGTAAAAGTCTCATGAAGAAATAGAAATCAAATTCGTTCTAGATTAATAGCTATAGTCGATTTAATTCTCCCTATTCTCGGTACTGTTTTTCCAGATTAACTCCTTTTAAAGAAAATTCGTTTCACCAACCTACACATGTCCGTTTCTTCTCAATTTTCAGTATGTTATTCCTTAGAATGTCATATACAACTTTCATTAAGGACACAAGATCAAATTTCAACCGGATAATTTTATAAAGCTCACAGAATCACACTAGGTCATCATAACATTTTCCAGATCCAATTTCTTCAAAGAAAAATGGTTTCACCGACCTATACTTGTTCATTTCCTCTCAAATTTTGATATGTTAAACTTTAAGATGTCCTCTACAACTTTCATCAAGAGGTCGAAGTGAGATTCCAAATAAAAAGTTGCATGCAGCTCACGAAATCACGAAAGGTCGGACTGATTTTCCAGAAAACAGAATGCTAGGCTAAGACACTTCTCCCTAATGCTTCGAAAATTCCTCACCTCTACCACATCCGAAGTTTACCATCTATCACACACACATCACAACAAGCAAAAGGATAGATCAATGGACTCTACTTGCCTCTAATCCATGCAAAATCACAGCAAGCACACGGCGGGGCAAGGCAGGCTCGACGACGGGACTAGGCGGGTGCACTGCGGCCGGTCTTCTCCTCCTCTTCCTCTCTTGCACGCCCGCTTTCTCTCTTTCTCTCTTTCTCTCTTCCTCTCTTTCTCTCCTTCTCTCTTTCTCTCGTGCAACCCCTCCCCCTTGTTCAATCCGTCCCTTCTTATTTTCTTCCCCCTCATGATTAGCAAGTAATCATCACAATACATGCAAGAGGACACTTGGATAATCCCTCCTAGCCACTTGGTAATTGCTATGCAAGAGGATGGGCCTCCCATGGGCCAACCCCTCCTTCCGTTTCCCCCTTGGTTGATGGCCCATTGGGCCTCTTGGGCTGGGCTTAGCTAGTCGAAGGGTGGGGGATTGTGGGCTGATTTTGGCCAAAAAAAAAAAAATCAGCCCACTCCCTCCTTTAATTTTACCATTATTTACCACTTAAATAAATACCTAATTACAAAAATAATATGGCCAAAAACTTGTAACATTAATCCATAAAAATCAAATCTATAAAGTGCATAGTCAAGAACAAAATCTTCTTTATCAAATTGTCCTATAGCACCAACCTTGATAACCCATGAACATAAGATATATTTCCATTAAAATACTCGGCCTTAATCTATTACAATTCTTTGGTCTAAAGGCCATAACATAAATCAATAACACTTCCATCACCTTTTCATAGGTCGGATAGCATCTATAGGTTGCCATGAAATTTTAGGATGCCACAGTGAATGTTTCCCAAAACGTTCTACATAGGTTAAATGAGATCTCTCTAGTGAGATCGAATAGTTTTCCCACACGAAAAGGATGGGAACAAAAATCCTTTTTGAGGCACTTGAGACTCATTGTGAAGGACCTTTTTTAATTAGGTTATTTCCAATTTAGTATATTTGATTTAACCCTTAAATTGTTAATCAAACTTCATTTTGTTAAAATTTCTCTCTCAAGGAATTTGACAATTGGTATTGTTTACTAAGACGTGTTTGAATGATTTCGTAAGATTGGAATCGAACAATCTCGAAATTCTTTTTCAAAGTATATGTTCTCTAGTATAATCGATTTTTGGTCATCTTAAACCATACCCTTTGTCTTAGATTTTTGGTCATCCTAAACCATAACCCTTGTCTTAGGTTTTTGGTTAGCCTACCATATCCCTTTATTCTGGTTTTTGGTCAGCATAAACCATACCCCTTTATTTCAGTTTCTGGTCAGCCTAAACCATATTCCTTTATTTCGATTTTTGGTTAGCCTAAACCATACATTTGTTTATGGTTTTTGGTCATCGTAAACCATATCATTCTCTTAGGTTTTTTGTTAGCCTAAAGTATACCATTCTTTCCGATTTTTGGTTAGCCTAAACCATATCTCTTCGATTCCTGGTAAACCTTAAACCTTGTCCCTTAGTTCCTAGTAAACCTGCTCTTGGTAAACCTTAAACCTTGTCCTTAAGGTTCTAGGTTATCCTCATAAACCTTGATTTTAGGTTCTAGGTTATCCTTAAACCTTGTTCTTAGGTTAGTGATCATCTTTAAACCATTCCCCTTCATTAACAATCTTGTTTCCTTCATTCCATTCAATAAGAGAGATGGAGAGAAAGATCCCACACATGAGTTCAAATACCCCAATAAACGAAGGTAAGTATCCAAGCATGTCCCTAACCAAATGTCATTTTCCTTTTGTTATTTTCTTTTCCCCAAATGAAGTTGACTAAAAATTATAGGTATCAATTTGTCTATGAGTGGAATCTTTTCGAACTTCCACTCAAAGAGGGGCATTTGTTGTTACTTGATTTTTAGTCGATGCGTTAAAAGGGTAAGAAAAGCGATATTTAGGATTCTGATTGCAATGGAACCTATTTCTTAACTAAAAAGTGTCGTTTTTCAATTTTTCATTTTGCATTATCATTTTTAAGCAATTCCCAATTAGTTTGCATGAAAACTCGTAAAGTCAAACGATCGACTTTCGAGTTGACTTTTGATCAACCCTTTAATCAAAAGTCAATCCAGGTCAAAAATTTAATTTTTCACCCAAAAGGTGTCAATTGGCATTGATTTCACTTTTCTCAAATTAAATTTTCCAAAGTCCATAGATAAGTCAACTAAATGGTTGACTTTTGGTCAATCAAGTCAAAAATTTAATTTTTGTGTTGAAAATTTTACAAAATTCGATTCAAATCTTGTTTTCGGAATTTTTCGTTTTTAGGTTCTAAATTGACCAAAAATAAAATTACTTTAATTTTAACTATAATTAGGTATAATTCCTTTTACGACATTTGGTCTAGGGACTATTTCTAACCCACTTGTTTTGCTATGCTAAAAAGCGAATTGCTGTTTTAAGCCCTCATTAGATTATCAAAATCCTTCCAGTCTGATACATGAATACTAATTCAATGCATTTATCAATATCCAATAGATCTATAAATGATTAACGGAATCTTCTTATTTTTTCTTTTTTTATTTATTATTAGATTTCGATCCAAAATTTTTTCTCTTTTCTAAATGTAGAAATATATCACCCTTTCCTATTCCTATACGAATAAAATTGAAAAGAAAATTGGATTGATTCATTTTATTTGATAAAATTAGGAGTTCATAAAGAAATTAAGATTATACAATAACTGTCCTAGCTCTACCGTATCTTTTGTTTCATTTCTTCTGGAACAATCACAAACACTTTTTTGATTATGGATCTACGAACAAACGATTGTTTTTCATTCATTTTCTTAAGATAAGTCTAAATCTGGGGTTAATTTTGAGAAATCTACATGAGAACTTCCCAATTTGAGGAATTTCACTCTCTTGAGCATAAGAAAATCGAACTATTGAGCTTTAATTGATGAAGTTTAGGTTGACCCATTCAAGATTATGGTTCAATTTCATGGATCTAGGTTCAATTTTAATATTAGATATTGATTCCTTTTTTACCCAAATTTTGGCACTTTAATTCAAGGTTAATTTGAATACATTAGGTGATCTTACACATGGATAATTAGTCAAATAGATCTATTGCAATATTAATTGAATTCAATTTCAATTAATTTGCAATTTTCACCAAAGAATTGCAAAATTGCTCATGTTAGCCCTTAAGGCTCGATTTCATGTACACATGATTTTGATCCATTGTTTTTCACAATAATTGCTTAATTAAGCCAATAGAAAACCCATAGATTACATTTACAGGGTTTAATTGGCTTAATTAAGTTTAAATCGGACAATTTCTCTTTAAATTGGACAAATTTTCTTTTCAATTTGGTTCTTGAGGGATCAAATTGCATAAATTTTGAACCCATAAAAACCATACAGGCATGATTTAGGAGGAATCGGCCAAAGCCGGTCAAACTAGCATGAACAGGTTTGATCGATCCTTTCAGCTGTTGGTGAGGCAGGCTAGTTCAGCCCCTTATTGGCTGGTTCTAGACCCCCAGTGACCGGTTCTAGAATCTTTGCCGTGTCAATTTTATTCATGTGCCCTCACTTTTTCACGATTTTGCGGATTAACACTCGGATTTTGTGAATTCGTAATTTGACCCTTAAGTGCAATTCTTGTTTTAAGCTCAAAATTTCGTTAATCGGACCCATCTGATCAATTTCCCGACACTTCTTAATGATGATTAGCCCTTTAAAAACCTAATTTGGCCATTAGATAAATTTGTCGACCATCGGATTGAACCAACGGTTGAGATTGGCTGATTTGAGACTTGTATAAAAGGGTTTTCCCTCTATATTTTTGAAGGGACTCATTTATGAAGAAAATTGTCTCTCTAAAATCAATATTCTCTCTCATCTCTCTCTTCATCCTGCCCTTTTCTCTCTATCCTCTATCTCTCTAGTTCAACCGGTGTCCGCTAGTCTAGCTTCACCGGACACACGTCGGGAGTTCGTAAGCTATAGATTAGCCCCCTTGGCGGTCCTCCTCTTTGTCTTTGTGGTTCCCTAAGCGATCGAGTTCAACAGAAGCTTGATTGGAAATATTCCGATCAAGCCAAACCTCGTCGCCATCCAAACCGATCTGATTTAGTTCAGTTTTCTTCATAGCTCGATCTAGTGGCTGGCGGCTGCTCAACAGTCATCTGACCTCAACCAATCCCTCCTTGGGACCATCTCCAACCTAGATGTGGTTGGAACTTGGCCGATCGGCCACCATAGGAGTATTGGTCCAATCGAACCGGTCCTATTTCTAGGCCAAACCGGCGGTCTGATCCTCACTTGTGGTGGTTCATAGCGATCTAGCCTATTTGTCGGAGGTCCGATTGTGTTCTGGTGACCATTCATTTGTTCGATTACGTTAAAAATTGACGAAATCGCGAAAAAATAGCTTCTTGAACTTTAATCCAATGAAGCGAGGTTGGCTTATCTAACCGAGGCTAGGATTTGCGATTAGATCTATGAAATATGTTTAGATTTGAAGATTCTGTGATTGTTCGATGATCTATTGAGATTGAAGATTGATTGAGAATGATTTTGTGGTTGATTGAGTGTTATAAATGTTGATTTGCAATTTTTGTATGTCTGAACCTAGGTTACTGTTTGGCCTAAAAAAGAGGTATTAGATGACCTTGTTTTGATCTCAATGTCTCTAGACATAGAAAATACGTTCTGAGACCTTCTATTGAATAGGTCACACGTCCCGAACGAAAGTCATTTGACCCTCAAAAAACACCTCACAATTCGCTCGATTCTACATAAATTTTGGTATGTTTTTAGTTTTGTTCTTTTTCCACCTTGTAACTTTGCTAATTTTGTGCTAATTTTCATGATCGATTTTTGACAAAATTGTCTAATCACAAATTTTGTTCCCAATTGTCTCATGTATGTTTTGTATTTTTTCTTGATTTTTCGGATAGGTTTTGGTGGGTCAAAATTGCGCAAAACCGAGCATAGGACGATCTATCATGCAACATTCCAAATTACACTTTTGTAAAATTGAGCTTATAAATGAGTTTAACTGGCTTTATGATCTTCATTGAACTTGAAATATACGTCATGTGCGTTCCAATGATGCACGATTTGCTCATCATTGGGTATGTCATTTGTATGTTTGAACACATTAGGGTTCTACTGTAATTTAGAACCTTACACGTTACACATATGTTTTGTCTTTTTCATCATGACTTGTGTGATCTCGATTGGGTTTTGATGCCTTGACAAGAAATGTTCGTGGAAGTGTATTTTGTATGTCAGATTTTTCTTTAGATTTTTACACATCCTTAGGTAATTAAAATCAAGCATGTTTTATGATATTCAGGTTAGAATAAGCAATAGGATTTTACGAAAATTGATTTGAGCTTACGGTTTACCTGAAACAAAATTTCAAAGTTTCCCGCGCATGATGAATAGTACGCGTCTAGCAACTTCGGGGCCGTATTTCATCAATTTTTAGCTTGATCTTAGAATGGTCTAGTTAGGGTCCTTGTAGTATGTTGAAAGAGCTTTCTAATGATTATAAGAACATTTGAAACGGGGTTTAGTAGAAATAGTTATGCTGTAACCAAGTTTCGTGCTCAAGCTCCACATTGCAGATAGCTTAAATAATCCCTTTGGATATACAATTTATTAGTGCGTATGTAACATCCTCGATTTCGACCATTCTTTTGGTTCTGACCAGTAAGCAAAGGATCGGTATGCCAGTAGTGGGACTAGGCCATTGAGCCTACAACTTGGGCCACTAACTAAGCCAAGGAGGCAATTTTTGCCTTCGATAACCACACCAAGGATGGTTTTGCCATGAACCTCTAGTGTGTCAGAATGGTCGATAGGGGATATACACAAAAAGCCCTTGCTCGGTCTTGGTTGCACTTCCCATGTTTGCCATAACATTGGGAAATGGACAAAAGAGAACATTCTAGAATCCCCTGGGTCATTCATGAATGGGATGACTCATCATCTTAGGTGGATATTTATAGATTTACTAATGATTCTCAAAGATTCACCTTTGGAATTCAGTTGATGAGTCATAGCTCAAATGACCAATGAAGGGAAGACAAAATAGAAGGTTTTAGAATGCTTAGCTTAATGAACAAGTAAAGGCATGAAACATGTACTAAAAATCCAAGCTTCATGATTACCAAATCTTGGGCATTAAATGAGGAAAGTGAGTAATTAGTTTAGGTGGTCTTGTGAAGATTATGTAGTGATGGCCAAAAGATTTACCATTGAGGAGAAGTTATTGGGTTATGCTTAAGTGGACCAATTGGAAGAGAACTTGATAGAATATTCTAGAATACTAAACTTGGAAAGCAAGCTAGCCAAATAAATAAAGACAATTTAGTAGAAAATTCTAGAACACCAAACTTGGAGAGCAATGGACAAGTAATGATGAGGTTTGAGCCTATAAATAGGAGAACTATCCCATTCATTTTCACCCTTTGGCTCTCATTCTCTCCCTCTCTCCTCTTGTACATCTCTCGCTCACTCTTGGTCACTCATGCCGATCTCCTCTCGAATGGCCATCTCTTAGCAAAGTCATTTCTAGTTCTCCAAGGTTCATCAAAGGTAAGTGCAATTTCTAATCTTTGGCTAGGGCAGTGTATTACGTTGTTGGATTTGGTTGTGAACATGCTAGTCATATCTTTGCATGAGTAAGTGTGCTTCCTAACCCTTGGCTAGGGTGTTGTATTACATTGGTAAAGCGGGTTGTGTTCTTGATCATGCTTATTTGTATGCATACCTGTGTTGAAGAGTAATTTTCGATGGTTTGCTCATAAGTTGCTCATGTATCGTGCTTTGCATGTATGTTATATTGACGATGTTTTTCCATGGCTTGATCATGTGCAAAGTTTGTATGGTCTGCTCATGATTATGGATCCACGTGTGAAAGCATGCCCTGGGCTAGTGATGGGTCCCACTTGGCCTTGGGTCAGTGTTGAGGCATGACGGATCGAGCCTCGTTGGGCCTTGAATCGATAGTGAAGCGTGTCGATAGCCTCTCTTAGTGGAGGGTCGGCGCTTAATAGGTTAGTTTGAGCCATGAACCTTGTGCCTTACTCGGCATATTATGTAGTTATGGTATTGTAGAGTATGACACGCACCACTTGTATGAGCACGCCCTCGGGCCTTGTATATATGGGCTAAGAGAAAAAATGATAAACCGGTTTGTGTGTTGTACAACGTGTGATTACTAAATGAATGATAAGACCTGTCGTCACATAGTGTTGGCGGTGATACCTTGTTCATAAGAATGGAATGCCCAGTAGATTCCGGATGCCTAGTGGATTTTGGATGCCTTGTGGATTCTGGATGCCTAGTGAATTTTGGATGAATCATGGGAACTGTTGGACTGATAAATGAACTTCTTTGTGCATGCTTCTATGTGTGTGTTATTTAATAAGTTTGGTTAATAAGAGTTAGAGCATGCATTAACGGTAAGCTGAAATGGCTCACATACGTATGATGCCTGGCTTGAGGCGGGATGCCCTGGTTGATACCAGGAAGCCCCTGAAGGTATGAGATGCCCCAGTTGAATCGGAAATAATCGTTTAAGATGATTAATGAACCTGTTATGTATGTTGCCATGTGTTGTTGATAAGTTGCTTGGTAAGATAGCTTGTTTAGTAAGTTTAGGGTAGCTTGTTTGAGAAGTTGACGATAGCTTGTTTGGTAAGTTGACGGTGACTTATTTGAGAAGTTGACGGTAGCATGTTTAGTAAGTTAACGACAACTTGTTTAGTAAGTTGAGGGTAGCTTGTTTAGTAAGTTGAGAGTAACTTGTTTGGGAAGTTGTCAATAGCTTATTTGGTAAGTTGAGGGTAGCTTGTTTGGTAAGTTAAAATTGGATGATGCTTTAAAGATAAGCTGATATAAACATATATACATATAGTCGAAGAAAAGTAATGGTTTGCTATTTATTTGCTATCAATGTTGTAGTGCGTGAGATGTCCACACGCTTGATTTGATGACGAGTCGTCCTCCTAGATAAGGATTAGTGATTTTACTTACCGAGTCCCTGACTCACTCCCTTATTTTTTAGACTTGTAGGCACGGAAATCTTACTCAGTTTTGGGAGCTGCAGTCACACTATAAGAGATAGGAATTCCCCTGACCTATGTGGATACTTGTAGTATGATGTAAAAAGAAAAGATGGCCCATAGAGAAATGGCTTGTAAATGTACTATTATAATATAAATAAATGTGTTATGTGTGATGTATGTCCTAGTCTTCTAGCTGTTGTTTGTCTGGGGAGTTTGTTTGTTCACCCTTCCGCATGTGTTTATTAACAAGATAAAAAGAATCGGGACTACGACGAGGTTGGGACGTCACGAAAATAAACCTTGCTACTTAAGACTTTAGAGATGGAGTTGGGATCGTTACAGCGTAGGTATTGTTTTATCGACAAATAAGCATAATTTAGTTGAGTTGTAAGTTAGAGTAGCATATTACTTGGTTTTAATATAATTTTTGATTAATTGATAGGAATATGAGTGCGTTCGCTCAAGTAATCACCATAGGCTAATTTTCGGCTTTCCCAAGTGAGTAGTGCTATCTCTTCTAAGAATTTGTAAATTCATCTCTTCAAACTTATAAAGATTTGATATATTATGAGATATGAATAAGCATGTTTCTTGCATAAAATTTGGATTGGGCATTTGCTACAATTTGGTATTTGTGATTGGAGTAAGAACTGGTTGATGGAAAAATATATTCTATTTGGGGAATGAGGTTGAGAAATATTATATATTTTGGGTTCGCAAAATCTTTTTACAAAAAAACTCTTGATTTTGACATAAAATTTGGATTGGGCATTTGCTACATTTTGGTATTTGTGAATAGAGAAAGAACTGGTTGATGGAAAAATATATTCTATTTGGGGAATGAGGTTGAGAAATATTATATATTTTGGGTTCACAAAATCTTTTTACAAAAAACTCTTGATTTTGTGATGGTTTATGGAATATTATAGAAATATTAATTTGTGAAATGCTTTATGACATGCATTTGATTTGATTTGTTTTGTAAAACTGGTTTATGAGACAAGTCTTGAAATGATTTGGAAATGTTTTATGAAAAGTATTTTTGGCCGATGAGTTGAGTTGCGAAAACTTTTAGTGATTTGTGAAATGATTTATGAATTTGGCTTTGTGAATTGTGGATAGTGTTGTTGTAGATTGGTATTGATACTCGATATCGTTGTGAGCCCAGTGAAGGACTTATTGGTATGCATACTAGTCTAGGATATTCTTATGAGCTAAGCTATTGCCTAATAATAGGTGGAGACCTTGCCAAGGAGGGGATCTTGGTCACCTTATCACGGGCGTTATGCTTGATGCCTAAATATTTGAACATGAGTTTGGTCAATGGAGTGGACAATTGACATATAATTTGAGATTAGTTAATAGAATGAACGATCGACGTGTAGTTAAATGCAATTAAACAATGGAATAGACCATTGATAGTTGATTTCTTATAATGAATTGATATTATTATTGATTTATATGCAAAAAAGTTTGTTGGAAAGACAATATCTACTTCTGATATTTTGCGTATATAGTACTCTAGCTTTGGGATCGATGAGTGGTGATATCATGTTTGTAAATGTGCATAGTGAATGTTCGATCTGCTTAGAAGAAATGTACTACTCACTCAGCTGTGGTTGCTCACCCCATATTTTCCAATCTTTTTCAGGTTCTGTAGCTAGCGTTAAGTAGTATGGGAGCAATATTAATGAGGGGACTTTTGGGAGTTGGATTTTGGCAGTTTCAGTTTGCGTCTTTTGGGTGGAAGGATGGCGCATCATCCCCCATTCTTGATGGTTTTGGGGTGTGACATAGGGCTAAAGTGAGGCTCGGACTGAGGATGTGGTCAGTGTTAATGCAGTAGGCTCTGTGAGTGATGAGCCAAGACATGAGGATATAGCGACTTGGAGATGTGATGGAGGCGGAAGCGAGAGTTTTGGCTGTGGTTGACTCCATCAAAGCTTGTCTTCGCTCTCTTGATTCTCTCTATATGCCTCTCGGTTTATGTAGTCACCAGACGGAAGCGAGGAGATGAGCATGGGCAAAAACCAACAGCAGTGACAGATTGACCTATTTAAAAACATTAATCATAAAAAAAAATGCAAAATGCCATAAATGATGATTATTTGCTATTGGTAATATCCAATATACGGTATTTACTTATGGAATATGTGAGAAAATATTTAATAAGTCGGTTGTTCATGTCAACGAGTGAATTGAATTGCTTGGTATAAAAGAGTCACACTGAGATCACCATCGAGTCATCTTATAGAAGAATCCCTAGCCTGACACTAACGAGTGAATTGAAAAGTTGTGGCTCAACTCAAAATTTTGTAACCACTATGAGACTTGACGTCTACTTGTTGCCTATTTCCACTTTTTTAATGATAAAAGAATTTACTATCATACATTTAAGCTTCCTAAAGTCTGCATAAATTATCTAATATTCTAATTTAAATGTCAAGGTGATCAATAATTTGAATTTTATGTTTAGTTACCAAAATTGTCACCTATGCTACAATACATTTGTCGACACCTAAATTTTTGCCCAAAAATCATTTCCAAAAAAATGGGAACTTGTTTTTCCACAAAAATATTTCAAGTTAAATTCTTGCATATAGATTATCTAGGCATTTAATATAGTGTTTTAAATGGAATATGTTTTTCCTTAAAAAAATTAAAATAAAAAAATTTAATTAAATATATAAAAAATATATAAAAAAAAAAAAAAGTTGGGGCCAATGATCTAAATGTGACTAGCCAAGCCCGGGAGGTCAGATTGGAATTAAAATGGCAAATTGGGGCCAAAATGCAATTTCCAAAAGTTGAGGGACCAATTCGCAAATTCTGCAAAATTTTGCCCGAACCCTTAAATCATCATCTTGGTCACCAATTAAGTTGAAATTGAACTTGGGCCAACTCGAATAAATCAAATCAGGCGAAAAGGACCAAATTTGCATTGAAATGGGTATTTTCGGATAAGAAAATGACTAACTTTGAGAGACTTTCTTGCAAAATTAGGTGGGTATAATTGCAAAATCTGGTCGAGATCTTAAAATACTATACATGAGCTTGCTAATTGATTAAAAAACGCAGCCAAATTGATGGATTGAAGCACTCAAACGAGCTACCAAAACCCAGCCCACGGTTTAGCCTCAATTCGGAGTTGCTGAGTAAGCAACTTGGTGGCCCCACCATATCCCACTCAGCCGCCCATCCAGCCTGATCTTTGCACGTGATTGAAGACCATAATGAGTAGTGCCAGTGGACGGAAATCGGCTAGGGATAAGTGGCTGAATGCACCGGAAAGTCGCAGCAAAATCCGAACACTCAATAGCTGCAAAATTTCAAAATTTTGGCTAAGTCATAAAGTGGGTAGACTGCTCAGTTGGTGGGCTTGGCAGGTGGACAAAAAGCCGACCAAGGGATTGATGATTTCGGTGGATAACATCTACGAAGCATGCTCTTTCAGGTCATGAGAGAGAGGAGATGAGAGGGAGAGGGGAGAGCTTACGGTGGTCCTCCAAAAAACCTCCAGAAGCAACTCTAGAAAAGTAAACCCATAAATTCCAGATCAATCTTCGGGGAGAAAAGTGCAATTTTTACAAACTTGCAACCAAAATTAGCCAAAACCTTCAACTAGAGAGTGAAACTTCACTTAAAGATCTTTCCAACCATAGGTTGCACGTCCCAAATGGAGATCGGGAAGGCCTCCTAAAGCCCCCCGAAATCTACCCTCCTGGAGGGCCAAGAAAGTCTGAAAATTTTTCTAGGTGTTGAGCCTGGTTGGTCACGAGTGAGGGAAAGCGAGTGTTTTTGAGAAATTTGAGAAACAAATGAGGAAAGCCATGACTTACAAGACAAACTAGAATGCATATAGTTTGGGTTGGTTTTAATTTGGCCAACAAAAGAGGTTCTGAAGCTTGATTTTGGAGGTCAATGAAAACCTTCGTTATCAGTTCTTTCTTTGCAGATCTCGTTTTCCAGTTGAAGAAGCCAACTTCCCCGGGCCCCCGAGGATAATTTCTTGGTTTTCTCGGCCAATAACCACTTGAAAAAGAAAATAGGAAGCAAGGTAAGTATCCTAGATGTATTTTTGTTCTATTTTGAGCGTGTTTTAATAGTGAAAAATCAAGAGGAAAACTAGCCCGGAAAACTGATTTCTGAGGCTGAAATTTTTCTAAGTGTTGAAATCTCTTCAAGATTTTTGCATGTGTGCTTCTTGGAGAGGTTGTTTTAATGTTGTTCGGTAGGTCATTATCTATGATGTTTGCTGCATTTGAAAGCTCATGTTACCTACTTTCACTCGGAGTAAGTAGTATTTCCCTTAGATCTCGTATGTGATGGGTGTCGGGGCTTGAATATGAGCATGCAACCTGTTTGCTTGACTTGGGTTCAAACCCAGATTTGTGAAATCAGATCAAACCCGCATATTTGAGGATGATTTTAGCTTAGTTCTTTTGTGTTTTAAGCTATGATTTCTGTCTAATCTTGCTCCTTGCATGTGGTAGTATAATCTTGATACTTTATTTTCGCATGAGATTGCTTGTGGGTTGAGATTGAAGGCCACAAACATGGCCCGACGAAGCTGATTTGGGATGATTTGATGCACGCCAAGTGTTCAACGAAATGCGCAAACCAAGTTTCGATCTTCAAACGGTCGATTTGAGCTTGATTATTGTGATATTCATGTGCTGTGTTACTCCATGTTAGCATAGATCGGTTTAAGGGATTATTATTAATATTTTAAAAAAATAATAATAATAAAAAGAAAAATATGAAAATTTCAAAAATATCAAAAAATATTGGATGTTATCAAATTAAGCCAAAAATGACATTTAGGAGATTTTCCTAATTTTATAAAGTCATTTTTCCTAATTTAATGATATTTTGGGATTTTATAACCATTTTTGTAAATAATCCATGTTGCGTAGATTTAAATTATCTAGAGTAATTTCATGCATTTAGAGTAATTGCATGCACATTTAAATTCCCATTTTGCTCATGGGGGTCCTGTCCCGGGGCGTGATGACAATGCTATGTAATATTATTTGCCCGACTTGTATCGGGTTTTCATTTTCCGCATTTATTTTCAAGATTATTTCAATTTCTTGGATGTTTACTTATGCATCGCTTTTCATTAATTTGAGTGTAAATTTCTCTTCTAAATTATGTTAGGATTAGTCTAGAGATTAAAAAAAAAACAAAAAAAAAACATTTGTATGGACACTTAGCGGTTTCATAAAGATTATAATTGGTAATCAAGATTGTGTGGCCATTTAGATTAAAACCTTCCAAGTTAGTGGTACCGCAAGGGCACTAATAGAAACATTGGCGTAAACAAGTCCCCGTTCCTAGAAATCTCTGGTTGAGTAGGAATCGAGACAACACTCCCGCGTCTTGATTGGTTTTAGCCGACCCCAATAGGCTAGTGGCGACTCCTAGAAATACATAGGTTGTTAAAAACTAAAAAACAAAATCCAACGTCGCGCGAGGTATGGGTTTGGGAGAGCCCGCGCCTAGTCTAGGGCCATTGGTCCGCCTCTTTAGGCAAATACCCCTAAACCATTCTTTCTTTTCCCCCCCGAACGGAAAAAAGGAGGTCGTGACAGCTTGGCGACTCCACTGGGGACGTGGTTGCAAACCTTAGAGGACTTAGGCCGTAATAACTTGATTGGTTGTTCACTAACATGGTCTTCATTTGATAGCGCGTGTCAAAGTCGCGTGGAAAATAAGGTTAGTCCGCGAACAATATGTTAAATGTTTTTGTAGGTTTGGAGTAAAAAGGGGTGGAGTGTCTGTTGATCCATTTCTTTTGCAGGGAGGTGTAGGAATGTATGTCTATATGGATGAAATTGAAGTGTTGTTTGGATATCAATTGTTGTGCATGCCTTCATACTTGCACTACACATTTACACACACAACCCGCGATCTAAAACCTCGATCGCACCAGGGAAGCCCATAGGAGGTGCCAAAAGATGGAACCCGTGCGGGAATGACCCATGGTTATCCACTTTTGGTCCCGCTCATTATGATTAATGATAAAGAGAACTATCCGACGTAAGTGCGGAGTGGGGAAAACTCTTTTGATCTAATCAAAATGGGGATTTTAAGCCTTTAGAATTCCACCTTTATGCGTCAAACCTCACAAGTTTACATCCGCATGTCTATGTGATTGAAAAAAAAAAAAAAAAAAAGTCTCTTCACCCACCGTAAGTACGATTTCTCCATCTACTTGCTCACTTCGGATTGGAATTTTCATTTTTTGAGATTCACGGAAATCAATGGAACGCCCTTGAAAATATAGGCTTGGCACTCACTCTTGATAAACAAACATTTCAAATGCATCTGATCTGGCCTAGATTAGAACATATGTTTTTGTTTAGATTTTCAATTACAAACTCAAAGTCACATTTTGTATAGAAATTCTTCCAAGTCAAGATTACATTTTGGGGTATAGAATTAAAATCAAATTTTCAAGAAAATTCTTGGTCGCATTTTGAAATTCAAATCGCATTTTGAAATTCAAATAACATTTTGTGTATTGATTTCTCAAAATAAAAATCACCTCACCTTTGCATGAGTGAAATCACAAATTAATCTTTCAAAATCAATGCCCCATTTGTGTATGAAACTTTTGGAACAGAGTGGGCATTCAATTGATAGTTGTGTATCGATCTTTTAATGAAATCTCCTCTTACTAATAAAATCTTAACTAAATACCAAATTCTCGTAAGTGGATACTACGGAGAAGGTATCGTCGCCTTGATTTCATTGTAAGAGGCGGCTTTATTGAAAGATCAATTTTTCATTCATGTACTGACATTATCTTCCTTTCGCAGGTCATGCGTGACAACCACTCCTTGAACTCTTCTTGCTTGACCATGCCAAAAGTGGACTTTAAAGCTAGGATGAGAATTGTGCTTATTATGCTCCTCTATGAAAGAGCTGCTTGTACTTTATCCTTGTCATTATTCCTATTAAGAATTGTGTTTTGCGTTTAGGTTTTGATTGTGGACCCAATCGAATGCTTTTGTAAATCATACAACTCACATTTTTGAATAATGAAGTTAGAGTTCGTAAAAATCGTATTCTTTAAAACACTTGAAGTGTTTCAAATGGACCATTTGGGCTGAGTTTTATGCCTTAGCTTCAAAATGTTTGAAAATGAGTTTCAAGAAGAACTTGCATAATATTTTATCTCTTCACTTAATCGCTTTCATAGGTTGATCCACAGGATGATGCTTCGAAGGGGTAAGGTTGTAATCGTTCCAATAGGGATTTCTTATGCAACAACTGACTCAGTCATCCATTTTTGTCAAACAGGCAAAATGACGGTTTTGTTCAAGATTGACATTTACTTCCTCTGCAAAGACAAAAGCGTGAGCATTTCCCTAATAGAGCAAGTCATGAGATGCACCAATTCAAGCTAATTTACGGGCACATTTGTTTGAGCCATGAACTACAGGAATATTTTCGCAGCATATAAATTCAAACATTGTGATTAAGTGTGAAATGAACCGTTAAAGCCTCGAAGATCACAAATCTACTGGCCTAACGGCAATCTTTATTGCTTCAAAAGCGGCTTCCAGAGAAGTTCCACATCCTGGACGACCTCATATTTGACATTCTTTGGCATCAAACTACTTCGTCGGTTGCAAACAAGAAGCAACTGCAATCCCTACACTTCCAATGGTTTCTTAGCATCCAATCCTATATGGAGATAATTATTGGTGGTTTGCAAGACAACACTTCAAGATGTAGATGTACACAAACAAGAATTGGTCATCAAATGTTGCCATCGAATAAAAGATTGTGAAGTGGGAAATGCATTGACGCAACAAAAATGGCGAAAGATCACCTAGCCTAAAAGGGGAAATTTTAATTCGGGCAGATGGCCACAAAATGGATCGGGAGCACGCAATGCCTGAGTCACCCGACTTCTAAAAAGGGAAAGATTCAAATGGAATAGACATTTGTCAAATGAATTGTTGTCAATCATGAGAGCAAATCCATCCCTATAGCCAAGGAAATAGGATGGAACGCGGTCATCAGATATGCCGTAAAAGGGAGTATACCGTTCCTAAAATGAATTATATCGAGTATGAAAATAACATATTCGTCTCTTTTTCCTTGCAGTTGATGAATGGGGAAAATCACTTAAAGTAGAATAACTCTCACCCATGAACAAGATGAAACACAGTCAATTGATTCAGCACAAAAGTGGAGTATTGTTCCTAAATTAGCCCAATTCAATTTTGGAATATAAGTAATATGCCCCGTCTCTTGTAGGAAAAGGTGTACATTGACCACTGGAGCAACACCTTATACCAAGAAGGCATGCTAAGGCCCAACCATCCATTTTGATGGAATAAATGGAGTAAAACATACAAGGAGCAATGCTCTCACATGTCGAAACAAGGAGTACCCCTCTCCTTTCATCTTTGACGCCCACTTAGAATGAGTGAATTCGATAATATCTAAATGGCCCATTTGCAAGATCTTCGAGGAAATGTTAACACCTGAGGAGCAAATGCACATGAAGAGGAAATACAAGACATTTAAAGTCAGATGCAGGAGAAGGGTAATTCGGTATCGTTTCCAAAATGCCCTCTCTAACTTCATTTTTGATGTAGTTCCCTTGTTTGACAGGAAGCGTCGGTATTCGAGGAACAAACTCGAGAAATTGATTTAAGCATAATCTATATCGACCAAGCAAGCATGTGGAGGTAATACGTGTCAAATTCACCTACCTTGATTTAAAAGATGTGTCGTTCTAGAGCCAGTTCAACTAAATAAAAAAGGAAGCGCCCCATGGACACTACTTGCGCTTCGGCCTGGTGGTATGGGGAATGAATGAACGGGTCCGAGAGGTACGGGGTTCGATCCGTAGAAACGGCAACAAGGTTGCCATGTAAAAAAATAAAAAAATAAAAAAATATACAAATAAAAAAAAACTTTTGCATCTCTTATTTTTGCAAAAAAAAAAAAAGAAAATGCTTGAACTAATGAGACTAAAGACCTGAGAATCTCTTCAAGTCTTAAAACAATAGGTTCATGCCGCCCATTTTTTGCCGCCAAATGGTGAAACCGACCAACGGTAATGTTGTATCGTCTCCGCTTTACAATCCCTGAGGATTCATGCACTAACACATTCCCTTTTGCTCTTCATAGGGTCACCTGACTACTAAGGCACAGGTAAGTACTATTCTTCTCAAAATCAAATGGAAAACAAATGGATAATTTCCATCGCGAAAAAAGAACATTTAGTGTTTTTCTAGAAACAAGCACCCAAAAAAAAAAAAATGGAAATTGAAGAAACAAGTTTTTCATAAAGTTTGCAAAAATCTTCTTTAAAATGTCCATCCACTCGATGGATCACTCATTTCGAATCAAAATTCTCTATGGAGATCAATCCACCCAGATGATCTCAACAAAAATGAAAGGTGATGTTACTTATGCCAAGCAAGAAACACTTAGGATGAGGAAAGGCAACCCATTTCCAAACATGTCCTTTAAGCACTCTGAGATTCGAGCGAAAAAGAAAACCCATGTCGTTTAAGGTCAATGAATTCATTCGCAAGTGGTGCATAGATCAAGATGATAAGAGGCATTTCTTTCCTCTATCATACACACTACAGGTGACAATAGTTAGCCCATTTGAGCCTTTTAATGTGAAGAATTTTCTACAAAATACCCCTATCAAGAACCACCCCACGATGGGGCAACTACGGAGGTTTGGGTTGATATTATTTGGAGAGGAAAGATGAGAAAGGTTTATTTGCTCTCACTTGCATAAATCTTTTTGCGGTAACTTCAGGTGAATTCTTATGGAAGCTCGAAGCATCCCAAGGTGAAGAAGAGCATTCATTTCTCTACCCAAACACCGATACCCTTTGCTTAAACCATATTGAGCCTAACTATTCATTTCTAAAACCCGAGTGGTGATTATCTCCCCACATTGGGGGCAAGGCATATGATTTGCTAAGGCAAGTGATGTTTACGTGAAAATGTGGAAAGCATCTCGAAAGTCCTAAGAGTTTAAAAAGTTCAAAAGAGCAAAAGTCAAATGAAAATTAGGGGGCATGAAAAAGCAAGTATGCCTGGTAAAAGCAAGGCTAATGCCCATCACCAAAAAAAAAAAAAAAAAAAAAAAAAAAAAACAAACAAACAAACAAAAGCAAACAAAATGCTTGCTCTTATTTAGAGATGATTACTTAAGGGACTTTCGAGACAAATTCGAGTGCTCTAAAAAAAAAATCGGATGATATGGCAATGATGCCGTTGTAATCACCAACTCTCAAACCCCTCTTCGAAAAAGTGCTAAGCCTTTTGAGCCTTCCACTGAACCAACATTACAACCTACTCCCGAAGTCTCTTCAGATTGGGATAATTCGAGTGGAAATTAGGACTTTCTAAAGAAGATGCCGCTCGAAGAAGTGAGAGCAAGGTTGTTTTATCTCATCTTAAGGTTTCTTGACTTGTAAACCCGGCGAAGATGTTGATCGGCGATTAATTCATTTCATAGCCAATGATGCTTAACCATTGCTAAAACCATGACCAAACCTGCACTACGGTCCTTCTAAAAGACCTTTTAGATTGGTCAATGTGTACTTATTGCGAATGATTCAAAGCCTTACACACTGGAAGAGTGAGATTGAGTGATCAGTTTATCTCCCACATGAATAGATGGGATCAAATAGCCATTTTTCTTGAGAATATGTGAGAAGCCCTTTCCGACTAAGGGTCCTTGCTTGGCATACTTAACAGACATTTCTCATAAGTCAAGGTCATTTCAACAAGGATTTTTCTCCCAAGAGAATTTGATGATTAATGATATCATCCGAGCATAATGACAATTTTGTGAGTTTGTCAAGTGGTCGGAATTAATTTGATTTGTTTATGCAATCATTGCCTTCTCATCACCGATACCCTTTTGATATTGTTGCTGATGACATGTGCTGAAATCAATCTCCTCTAGTATGCTTTCGCTACTAGAATACTTGTCATAATGAATTTTATTTGATGTGCAGTACCTATTTCAGAATATTCTCGAATGACAGGTTCCTCCAATGAAACTACGCAATTTCAAAGGGTTCATGGATTAGTCTCAAACCATCCATTTTCAAAAGGTTCTTGGTTATCCTTAAACTTTGCAATTTCAAAGGGTTCATGGGTTAGCCTTAAACCATGCATTTTCAAGAGGTTCTTGGTCATCCTTAAACCTTGCAATTTCAAAGGGTTCATGGGTTAGCCTTAAACCATACATTTTCAAGAGGTTCTTGGTCATCCTTACACCTTGCAATTTCAAAGGGTTCATGGGTTAGCCTTAAACCATGCATTTTCAAAAGGTTCTTGGTCATCCTTAAACCTTGCAATTTCAAAGGGTTCATGGGTTAGCCTTAAACCATGCATTTTCAAAAGGTTCTTGGTTAGCCTTAAACCTTGCATTTTCAAAAGGTTCTTGGTTATCCTTAAACCTTGCAATTTCAAAGGGTTCATGGGTTAGCCTTAAACCATGCATTTTCAAAAGGTTCTTGGGTTATCCTTAAACCTTGCAATTTCAAAGGGTTCATGGGTTAACCTTAAACCATGCATTTTCAAAAGGTTCTTGGGTTATCCTTAAACCTTGCAATTTCAAAGGGTTCATGGGTTAACCTTAAACCATGCATTTTCAAAAGGTTCTTGGTCATCCTCAAACCATACACTTTACGGTTAGTGGGACTGCCTCAATCCACATGGTTGGTGGAACTGCCTTAAACCACAAGGTTAGTGGGTCTACCTTAAACCACACGATTAGTGGGATTGCCTTAAACCACACGGTTAGTGGGACTGCCTTAAACCACAAGGTTCGTGGGACTGCCTTAAACCATAAGGTTAGTGGGTCTACCTTAAACCACAAGGTTCGTGGGACTGCCTTAAACCACAAGGTTAGTGGGACTGCCTTAAACCACAAGGTTCGTGGGACTGCCTTAAACCACACGGTTCGTGGGACTGCCTTAAACCACACGGTTCGTGGGTCTACCTTAAACCACACGGTTAGTGGGATTGCCTTAAACCACACGGTTCGTGGGACTGCCTTAAAC
Organism: Eucalyptus marginata; assembly: GCA_014182565.1. NCBI lineage: Eukaryota > Viridiplantae > Streptophyta > Magnoliopsida > Myrtales > Myrtaceae > Eucalyptus > Eucalyptus marginata. The sequence continues at coordinate 45,212,704 of CM024587.1, read as the reverse complement.
CACAAGGTTAGTGGGTCTACCTTAAACCACAAGGTTCGTGGGACTGCCTTAAACCACAAGGTTAGTGGGACTACCTTAAACCACAAGGTTTGTGGGACTGCCTTAAACCACACGGTTAGTGGGACTGCCTTAAACCACACAGTTAGTGGGTTTGCCTTAAACCACACGCGTTCGTGGGACTGCCTTAAACCACAAGGTTTGTTGGTGTATCCTTAAACCACACTTTTCAAAGTATTCATAGGTACATTCCTAAGCCACGCTATTTACATTAAGCTCACTTGCATTTTCATTTTACTATTAAAAAAAAATTAAATTAAAAAAATTAAATTAAAACAAATTAAAAAATTAAAAAAAAAAATTAGATGTCACTTATCTTTGAAAGAAATCTCTTTGAAACTTCCTTCCAAAGAGGGCAAGTTGTTGACACCTAAATTTTTGCCCAAAATCATTTCCAAAAAATGGGAACTTGTTTTTCCACAAAATATTTCAAGTTAAATTCTTGCATATAGATTATCTAGGCATTTAATATAGTGTTTTAAATGGAATATGTTTTTCCTTCAAAAAAATTAAAATAAAAAAAAATTAATTAAATATATAAAAAAAAGATTAAAAAAAGATTAAAAAACAGAAAAAAAGAAAAAAAGTTGGGGCCAATGATCTAAATGTGACTAGCCAAGCCCGGGAGGTCAGATTGGAATTAAAATGGCAAATTGGGGCCAAAATGCAATTTCCAAAAGTTGAGGGACCAATTCGCAAATTTTGCAAAATTTTGCCAGAACCCTTAAATCATCATCTTGGTCACCAATTAAGTTGAAATTGAACTTGGGCCAACTCGAATAAATCAAATCGGGCGAAAAGGATCAAATTTGCATTGAAATGGGTATTTTCGGATAAGAAAATGACTAACTTTGAGGGACTTTCTTGCAAAATTGGGTGGGTATAATTGCAAAATTTGGTCGAGATCTTAAAATACTATACATGAGCTTGCTAATTGATCAAAAAACGCAGCCAAATTGATGGATTAAAGCACTCAAACGAGCTACCAAAACCCAGCCCACGGTTTATCCTCAATTCGGAGTTGCTGAGTAAGCAACTTGGTGGCCCCACCATATCCCACTCAGCCGCCCATCTAGCTTGATCTTTGCACGTGATTGAAGACCATAATGAGTAGTGCCAGTGGATGGAAATCGGCCAGGGATAAGCTGCTGAATGCACGGGAAAGTCGCAGCAAAATCCGCATACTCAACAGCTGCAAAATTTCAAAATTTTGGCTAAGTCAGAAAGTGGGTAGACTGCTCAGTTGGTGGGCTTGGCAGGTGGACAAAAAGCCGACCAAGGGATTGATGATTTCGGTGGATAACATCTACGAAGCATGCTCTTTCAGGTCATGAGAGAGAGGAGACGAGAGGGAGAGGGGAGAGCTTACGGTGGTCCTCCAAAAAACCTCCAGAAGCAACTCCAGAAAAGTAAACCCAGAAATTCCAGATCAACCTTCGGGGAGGAAAGTGCAATTTTTACAAACTTGCAACCAAAATTAGCCAAAACCTTCAACTAGAGAGTGAAACTTCACTTAAAGATCTTTCCAACCATAGGTTGCACGTCCCAAATGGAGATCGGGAAGGCCTCCTAAAGCCCCCCGAAATCTACCCTCCTGGAGGGCCAAGAAAGTCTGAAAATTTTCCTAAGTGTTGAGCCTGGTTGGTCACGAGTGAGGGAAAGCGAGTGTTTTTGAGAAATTTGAGAGACAAATGAGGAAATCCATGACTTACAAGCTAAACTAGAATACATATAGTTTGGGTTGGTTTTAATTTGGCCAACAAAAGAGGTTCTGAAGCTTGATTTTGGAGGTCAATGAAAACCTTCGTTATCAGTTCTTTCTTTGCAGATCTCGTTTTCCAGTTGAAGAAGCCAACTTCCCCGGGCCCCCGAGGATAATTTCTTGGTTTTCTCGGCCAATAACCACTTGAAAAAGAAAATAGGAAGCAAGGTACGTATCCTAGATGTATTTTTGTTCTATTTTGAGCTTGTTTTAATAGTGAAAAATCAAGAGGAAAACCAGCCCGGAAAATTGATTTCTGAGGCTGAAATTTTTCTAAGTGTTGAAATCTCTTCAAGATTTTTGCATGTGTGCTTCTTGGAGAGGTTGTTTTGATGTTCGGTGGGTCATTATCTATGATGTTTGCTGCATTTGAAAGCTCATGTTACCTACTTTCACTCGGAGTAAGTAGTAATTCCCTTAGATCTCATATGTGATGGGTGTCGAGGCTTGAATATGAGCATGCAACCTGTTTGCTTGACTTGGGTTCAAACCAAGATTTGTGAAATCAGATCAAACCCGCATATTTGAGGATGATTTTAGCTTAGTTCTTTTGTGTTTTAAGCTATGATTTCTGTCTAATCTTGCTCCTTGCATGTGGTAGTATAATCTTGATACTTTATTTTCGCATGAGATTGCTTGTGGGTTGAGATTGAAGGCCACAAACATGGCCCGATGAAGCTGATTTGGGATGATTTGATACACGCCAAGTGTTCGATGAAATGCGCAAACCAAGTTTCGATCTTCAAATGGTCGATTTGAACTTGATTATTGTGATATTCATGTGCTGTGTTACTCCATGTTAGCATAGATCGGTTTAAGGAATTATTATTAATATTTTTAAAAAAATAATAAAAAAATGAAAAAAATGAAAATTTCAAAAATATCAAAAAATGTTGGATGTTATCAAATTAAGCCAAAAATGACATTTAGGAGATTTTCCTAATTTTATAAAGTAATTTTTCCTAATTTAATGATATTTGGGATTTTATAACCATTTTTGTAGATAATCCATGTTGCGTAGATTTAAATTATCTAGAGTAGTTTCATGCATTTAGAGTAATTGCATGCACATTTAAATTCCCATTTTGCTCATGGGGGTCCTGTCCCGGGGCATGATAACAAGGCCATGTAATATTATTTGCCCGACTTGTATCGGGTTTTCATTTTTCGCATTTATTTTCAAGATTATTTCAATTTCTTGGATGTTTACTTATGCACCGCTTTTCATTAATTTGAGTGTAAATTTCTCTTCTAAATTATGTTAGGATTAGTCTAGACATTTAAAAAAAAAACTAAAAAAAAAACATTTGCATGGACACTTAGCGGTTTCATAAAGATTATATTTGGTAATCAAGATTGTGTGGCCATTTAGATTAAAACCTTCCAAGTTAGTGGTACCGCAAGGGCGCTAATAGAAACATTGGCGTAAACAAGTCTCCGTTCCTAGAAATCTCTGGTTGCATAGGAATCGAGACAACACTCCGTGTCTTGATTGGTTTCTAGACGACCCCAATAGCCAGTGGCGACTCCTAGAAATACATAGGTTGTTAAGAACTAAAAACAAAATCCAACGTCGCGCGAGTATGGGCTTGGGGAGCCCGCGCCAGTCTAGGGCCATTGGTTCGCCTCTTTTAGGCAAATACCCCTAAACCATTCTTTCTTTTCCCCCAAACGGAAAAAAAGAGGTCGTGACAACATTAAAATGGTGCTCACCGAGAGTAAAACCGAGGAGAGTAATTTCCAAATTTACAGTTTGCTTGATAACTCGATTAAGTCTTGAAAATTAAAATATTTAGCACTCAAAATAATATCAAACACGTTCAACAATCATGACTAGTTTAAGTTTAAAAAGCTTTAATTAAGATAGAAAATCACTAATTTGCTAGGTAACGAAAGGCCACTTAATTGTTTTTTTAATTCATTCCATATAAAAAGATATTTATTGGCTCTCAGAATCCTGCTAAATATTTTGCAAAAATTTATTAAAAGTTCTCCAGATTAGTTACCAAACTATTATTATTCGGCATTCAAATTTCATTTATTATTAAACATATCTTATTTTGATTTTTTTTTAACATTAATAAAATTGAAAATTAAGTGTTGAAAATTGAGGGCATTAATGGCATTGATTTCAACTCAATCATAAAAAATTTCAAATCCTCAGGGTCATGACAACTTTGAATGAGCTTGGCTTTTGTGAAAATGTTCCATATTCAAACAAAAACAATTCCGTAAATATTTGGTATGTCTTTGTCTGGGATATAAATGGATAGCGCCCATTCATAAAGGCTACGTTTGGTAAATGTAAATAAAAATAGGACATGATAAATTTTATCCTATCTTATGTTTGATTCTTGTCTACGATAAGATAAAATCGGATATAAAGAGATATTGCGTGGATAAAAATATCACATGGGGATGGGCTAAAGGTAGATAAGATTTTTTTATATCGGGATAAAAGCTATTTTTTGAATAAAAACTTCTTAAATTAATAAAAATAAAAATAAATAATATTTGAATTCTAATATAATAATAAAATTCACAATAACAAAAACATCACAACAATTTTCATTTTTATTTATTCCCATTTTTTTATATATATTAATTTTGTTTTACTCTATGATATATATTATGTGTGTGTGTGTGTATAGTATCAACATTTATTATATATTTTAGGTATATTGGTATAGCTTATTAATTAATAAATTTTTTATTAAGGAATAAAAGCAAATAAAGATGAAGTAGAAGAACCCAGATTTAAATGAACAAACTCAAACTTGAAAATGATCTTTCTAATTCTCGAAGAATGAGGGGTAATGAGAATTTTGAAAAAAAAAAAATACCCTCTCCGTCTCCTTTTGGTGCATGTCAAAACTTCACAATCAATCTGTAATTCTTAAGTTCACTTTGAAGCTTCATGAAAATAGCAAGGGAGTCGAAGCTCCTTCTCCTTCGTAACTCTCTAGTTCACGTCAAAAGTTCACAAAGCAACAAGAGAGTCGAAATTCCTTCTCCTTTGTAGGTTTATGGTTCATGTTTGAAGTTTAATGAAAGTGGCAAGAGCATCAAAGCACTATATTTCTAGGAGTTGCAAAGGTGAATGATCATGTTTTCCCTCCCTTACTAAATTTGGCATTTGATGGCTAATCCACTACTTTTATGTTGCTTTAGCTTGTTTACATACCTTGTCATAATCAAACCTGTGGCTTTGGATTACTTCAATTAGCTCCTTTGCTATTTGAAATTTAGATCGTATGATAACCATAAACTAATAAATCAAAACTCATGAACTTAACAAATTTAAGATTTTCCATTCATAATTTGTGAATAACAAGGTAAATTCAGTCTATTGCAAATTTCGCTTGGCTAAATATAATTGACTCCTTGTCAAACAAGAAACTAATAAATCAAAACTCATGAACTAATTTCTATTCCAATTTCTTTTCTAAAAGTATCTCAAGTTCAAATTAACTGGATTTTGGAAAAGAATATTTTCATTTTTCATTTCATTTATTTATAAACAATTTTGCTTTCAAATGATAGACGCTATATTTAAAATAAGTGCATTCTAAAAGAAGTAAACAAAACTAAATGAAATGTAATTCAAATAATTTTTATTTTTATTTTTTTATATATAACGTCTAAATCTAGTGCATATTAAGTGGAATTTATTTAAGTGATAAAATAAGTTATGTTCACATTGTCTCAATTTAATTTTGAGTTAAATGGATAATTGATGCTTTTTGTTCGCATAGTTAATGATAACTATACTTCAAATGATGAGAACTATTCATTTAAATCTAGTGCATATTAAGTGGAATTTATTTAAGTGATAAAATAGGTTATGTTCACATCGTTTCAATTTAATTTTGAGTTAAATGGATAATTGATGCTTTTTTTGGCATAGTTAACTAGAACTATACTTGAAATTATGAGAACTATTCAATTATATAAAATACTTTTTTTCCTTTTGCATTAATCTTAGAATAAATGGACTAATTATATATTTAAATACGTTTTATCATTTTTTTTTCAAATATAAAATTTAATGACATAAGTCAAAAAAATGATATATATTTGCGAAGGATAATCAAAATGTATTTCAAAGATATTCTTATTTTTTATTTTATTGGATGAATACACTTAAGAATAATACTTTCCTTTTATCCATTCTTAAGTTTAAATTTATATATAGTATGATATACGGTTGAAAATGACAAATTACAAAACTAACGTTAATTGGACAATTGTGCCATATGACTTGTCGCTTAACAATCATGGAGGTAAAATTTGCCGAGTGGCAAACACAAAAGTGAATGTTCTCTCGGTTCTACAGATAAAGATGAACAAATATTAATATATGTAACCACATATTCCTTTTCATAAGCTTTTATAAAATTTAAACATCATTTAACTTTTAGAGGAAAGTTCTTTAGTAATTTTTTGTTTTGTTTTGTCTTAAAAGCCAAAACAAACAAGCCAAGTTTGCAAGAGAGGAGGACAAAAGTCCATATTACCAGATTTGTAGAAATACTTATATTAGGAGCTATGGTGCAGTGATTTTCACGTTAATACATTTTCTTGATGCAACTCTCAAGAATGTAACAATTTCTTTCTTTTGGGCTATAGCAAAACGAAGTAGATTTATTTTTCAGACAGCTGAAGAACAGTGATCTTTTGCTTGAGACAACATAGCCAATTGTGATCTGCCTTGGATTGCTAAGTCACGATCTCCATTACTTGTGGTTTTGTTGTTTCCAGATTCAAATCGTCATTGAATGGTAAAATTCCATATCCAATTCCGGACAAAGCAATGACCATAAAGACCAACATAACTCCATATGAAGTTTAGATTTGGCATCAACTAGGCAATGACAACGAACTCAAGAAGTTTCTTCTTGATTCTTTGGAGTTTAGTCAATGCATCGCCAATGTCCATTCATTCCCTTAGAGAATTAGAAGAGCAAGTGATTCCTATTCCGATGATTGAAACCAAACACTCCAAAGTACTAAACCAACTTTTGTTCTTGCCCTTTGGAGCAATTGTTTGTCTCTTCTCCAACTCCTCGATTTCTTGGAGTAGAATGGGATCAATTGCCTTCTCTACTCAGTTTGCCAGAGCTGCCCTGGCGAAGTAATGAAGGTCTAGTCCATTTTCAAACATGTCATTGGTTGGCCTCATGCTTGTGAACATCTCTAAAATGAGGACTTCGAAACTGTACACATCTCCTTTTGTGGATACTGCACTTCCCGCACCATACTCTACAACAATCAATAGCGCATAATGATTGCAAGGTGAAAAATTGAGATCGAGATATAGGTGATGTTTCATGTCTATACCTTTTCGTCTAAGGATTGATCTCCAATTACATGTTCAATATAGAAAATAAATTGAACGAATTACCTGGAGCTACATAGCCGAAAGATCCTTTTACTCCAATAAAGCATGATTGATCCACTAGTAACTTATGCGTTGCTTCTTGGAGGAACTTGGCAAGCCCGAAATCCCCCACATGTCCATTCTTTTCATCATCAAGAAGGACATTGCTTGGCTTTATATCACAATGAACCATTGGTGATTCACAGTGATGATGGAGATAATCGAGTGCACAAGCAACACCAATGGCAATATTCACTCTCTCAAGTAGACTCAAGTTGCTTCTCTCTACATATTGCAATGCTCTTGGGTGCAACCATTCATCCAAGCTCCTGTTCAACATGAATTCATAGACCGGTGCCTTGAAATCATTTCCATTAAAATCAAACCCAGAACATGCTGTGAGTACCCTCACAAGATTACAGTGTCGGATTCTTCTCAAGGCCTCGCACTTTGCTATAAAGCTCTTGCAAGCTCCTTGACGTGCAAGGTTGAGAATCTTGATGGCCACAATCGATTGAGTTTGATCAAGAAGCCCTCTATACACGGACCCAAAACTACCCACCCCGAGTAGATTGGTGGAAGAGAATCCACCCGTCACTTTCAATAGACTGTGATAAGAAACACGCAAAAGCCCATCTTCAAAAGAACTTGAAGCTGATGCATTCTTATTGTGTCTAAACCAGAAGAAGTATAACAAAGATGTCACGCCTCGATCCTCTGAGCGCATGCCCCTCGGTGGTTGATTTAATAGCGACGTCCCAGGACGCGTCGTCGACCCATTCATTTTAATGCGCATGCGGAAGCGAATAAATAATCCCCAGACAACAACAAGATGGGATAGAAAAGTAGGGCCATAAATTTTTGAAAACCAACCATACTTTTATATACATATTACACCAAGTCAATTACAATGCTAGTCGATCTATAAACAAGGTCTGCAAAACCCGCGGGGGGTGGGGGGGGTGGTTAGAGGCTATAGATCCTCTAATCGTCGAGTCTTCGATTGAATACTTCGGGCTCCAACAAACACGGGTCCACCACTGAACCACCTGGTGGGTCGGCTATGCCTTTCCCAAAAGCAACCTCCAGCATCGACATGGGAACTTCAAACTTCGGTATGGGGCCCTCTCTTTGTCATTCCACTCTTGACGGTACCATGATCTGTATTGATGGGGTACCTTATGGGGTAGACCCGCATCAACTTAGACCACGGACCTCACGAGTTCATATACCCATCCTCGAGGGTTCCCATGAAGCGGAATAAAACACTTCTGCTCGGTGACCTTCTTCGGCTATCCATAATGCTCGGGAGGAGTTGCCATCTAAGGACCTGAAAATGTTATCCCACAACGGGGTGAGACGACGTCTCAGCAAGTTCACCCCCTAAGTCTCAACTAAGAAGGAAATACGCCCCAAGGGCTGCCTAAGCACAAGCACAAGTCAGAGGACTTACCTTTGCCTCAGTCCTTTCCTGCAAGTCAATACAATTCAATCACTCAACCAATCAATTCAAGTCATCAAATTAGATCGAACCATCGATCAATTGAACCAGTCGATTCCATGTCATTAAGACCATCTCTCGGTCAACCCATTCAATACTATCTAACGAGTCGTTTCCTTGAAACGATCACTGCTCACCTAAGCTGATATGAACGAATGCTCGCCTAAGTTGACAATGATAGATAGTATAGCTCACCGAAGCTAATATAGATAGATAGTATAGCTCACCGAAGCTAATATAGATAGATAGTATAGCTCACCGAAGTTTATATATGCTCATCGAAGTTGATTTATGCTCACCGAAGCTGATTTATGTTCACCGAAGCTGATTTATGCTCACCGAAGCTGATTTATGTATAATATACACATTCACTGACAATTTCACCATTTTCATAATACTCGGTCAAATAATCGTGTGTGGGTACACGGTAGGCCTCAGCCAAAAATATAATATCTTTATTTTATAAAATCCCACTAATTATATAGTCGATAAAAACATTTTTGGCGCTGTAAACCGACGCCCGGTAATTTTCTAATTAAATACTAAAATTAATAAATTTTGGGATAAATACCCAAAATTACAATCAACACCCAATTTGCACAAATTATCATCTAGATAAATAATCCAACCACACCATTGTGATCAGCACAAAATTTCAATCACTTGGCTATCTCGATCTAATTTTTGGAAAATAATAATTAAATAAATAATTACCAAAATTAATTAATAAATACCAAAAAATTGCAACTTAGGCCGGAAAAGCCAAATTAAATACCGAAACAGGCTCGGAAAATTTCCGAACCTAACTAGATAAATACTATAGCTTATCTAGCCTCTAATTACACTACTCTAACCACCTAATATGCAATAACGATTAATTAAATTGCTAATCTATTCTAACTATCCACCTAATCCATACTTAACTTAAACTAATCAACCCTTAAGCATAATTAACTCCATAAGCGGAGATTAGTGAGTAAACTCACTAGTTTTGCGATCCAATGAGTTCACTTCGACGGGGACACAGAGACGGGCCACAAACTCCAAAGCGGGGACACCAAGCGGGGTTGGGAAGGGCTCCAAAGTGAGCCTTGAAGTTCCAAAGTCTTGCTGGAACTTCGACTATTGATCTTGGCTGAGAAAGGCCGAGCCAAGCGACAGCAGCGGCTAAAACGACAAGAACGGGACAGCGAGCTATAGCGGGGACCAAGCGGGCTTGGACGGGTGGCTCCGGTGACTGGACGGCGGCGGTGCTGCTTCGACGGGGGCTTGAGGGGCTCGGGGAACGCTGCTGGACGCGAGAGGAGGCACGGAACAATGGGACATGAGCAGGAGGGCTTGCGGGGACGCGACGAGCGAGCGATGGCGGCGGAGCGACTCCGGTGGCCTTGGTGGGCGTCGATGGGCTAGGGGGAAGGGCGCTGCGGTTTCTTTGGAATCTTAGAGCTTCAAACTAGCTAGAAATGGAGGGAGGCTCGATCGGATGGGGAAGAAGGGGACAACAAGCTTGTGGAGGGTCCCTCTTCCTTCACTCCTATCTTCTTTTCTCCTTGAAGAGGCCCCACTTGGATGGGCTGTCTTCCGCAGCCAAAAACAGAGCAATAAACTTGCTTAGGAAGCTTTGGAGGTGGTCCAAAGGTCGAGGCAAGGGGGGGCTACGAATTTGAAGGTATTTCCCTCAAATGGGATTCAATCCTTACTTGAATTTGAAGGTATTTCCCTCAAGGTATTTCCTCACCAATAGATCCAACTTGCATCCCAATTGTGCAATAAAAAAACGATCCCCTGAGTTTTCCGGTCGCAAATAGCCCTATATCGACTTTTCGCCAAAAATCTCGGTTTGCAGAAAAATCTTCGCAGGATGAGTCAACGTTCCTAAAATGACTCGTGACATGATAAAACTTTCAATTTCTAAAATCGGATTCAAATTCGCAGTTAATTTCAATCTGGCGCGATTTTAGCGTGACCTAGCCTACCGGGTAGCTTTTACAAATTTTTAGTGCAAATGACCCATGGTCGATTTTCTTCGAGCCACAATGAACCTCTTCGACACATTGGCGACTCTCGGTGGTCGTGAAAATCTCGAGATTTCAAATACAGACACAGGGTACCAAAACGACAAAAAAATTGGTCTAGTGCCGATTGACGAGAATTTTTCAATTTGGTGGAATTACTCACGTTTAACCACACATCTCAGTTGACCCGACCTATCTCTGATTTCTAATCGATTTTTACTGTGCCGTAATGATCTCTGCAGATGAGCACGGTCAAGTAGTCGATTCCTAGTCGAATTCGCAAGTCTATTGTGTTAAAATCCCTTAATGACTTCCCTAGATAGTGTAGTTATCTCAGGAGTGATCAGCTATGAGAAAAGCACTATAGGCGCGTCGATGAAAGGCCCGATTTATTAAATTGAAAACATGACTGAAATTCCAGAATGTCACAGTTTGCACAATACAATAATAGAGGTAAAATTTGCCACTTGGCGATCACAGAAGCTCGTATTCTCCTAGCGTTGGCTTCATCTATAGATATAAGATGAATAAATATTGACACATGCAATCACATATTCCTTTTCATAAGCTTGTATGAAATTGAAATACCAATTAAGTTTTAGAGGAAAACCATTTAGTAATTTTTTGTTTTTTCGTTTAAGCTACTTTAAAAGGTAAAACAAACAGGCCAAGTTTGCAAGAGAGCAAGACAAAAGTCCATATTACTCGATGTCTAGAAATACTTACATTAGAAGCTATCCTTTGGTGATTTTTATATTTATTACATTTTCTTGGTGCAACTCTCAATTACGTTATAATTTCTTTCTTTTGGGCTAAAACAAAATAAAGTAAAATAATTTTTCATACAGCTCAAAGATAGTGCTCTTTTGCTTAAGACAGCATAAACTATTTTGACCTTCCTCCAATTGCTAAGTCATAGCTAGATTCAAACTGTTCGTGAATGACAAAACAACATATCCAGTTCCAGACAAAGTAATGACCACAAAGACCACATGACTCCATATGAAGTTCAGATTTGACATCAACTAGGCAATGACAATGAAATTAAGAAGTTTCTTCTTGATTCCTTGGAGTTTAGTCAATGCATCGCCGATGTCCATTCGTTCCCTTGGAGACTCAGAAGAGCAAGTGACTCCTATTTTGATAATTGAAGCCAAACAATCCTGAATATTGCTCCAGCTTTTGTTCTTGCCCTCTGGAGTGACTCTTTGTCTCTTATCCAATTCCTCAATTTCTTGAAGCAGAACGGGATCAATTGCCTTCTCCACCCGGTCTGTCAAAGTTGCCTTTGCAAAGTGATGAAGGTCCAACCCATTTTCAAACATGTCATCGGTTGGCCTCTTGCTTGTGAACATCTCCAAAATGAGGACCCCGAAACTATACACATCTCCTTGTGTGGATACCGCACTTCCCATGCCATACTCTACAACAATAAACAAAGCATAGTTATGTAAGGTGAATAATTGATGTTGAAATATCACGTCGATGATCTTTTGTGTGCCTTTTTTTCACATGTTCTTATAAAGAGATAAACTTAAAAACCTAACTTGTGCGTCATTACCTGGAGCTATGTAGCCGAAAGATCCTTTGACTTTGACAGAGCTTGATTGATTGGCTAGTAACTTATGCATTGCTTCTGGGAGGAACCTGGTAAGCCCGAAATCGCCCAAATGTCCAGTCTTTTCATCATCAAGAAGGATATTGCTTGGCTTTAGATCACAATGAACTATTGGCATTTCACAATGATGATGGAGATAATCTAGTGCACAAGCAGCATCAATGGAAATGTTCACTCTCTCAAGTAGACTCAACTTGCTTCTCTCCGTATATTGTGATGCAATTGGGTGCAACCATTCATCCAAGCTCCCGTTTGACATGAATTCGTAGACCAGTGCCTTGAAATCATTTCCATTAAAATCAAACCCAGAACATGCGGTGAGCACCTTCACAAGATTACGATGTCGGATTCTTCTCAAGGCCTCGCACTCTGCTACAAAGCTTTTGGAAGCTCCATGACATGTAAGGTCAAGAATCTTGACGGCCACAATCAACTGAGTTTGATCAAGAAGTCCTCTGTACACGGACCCAAAATTGCCCACCCCAAGCAAATTGGTGGAAGAGAATCCACCCGTCGCTTTCAATAGACTGTGATAAGAAACACGCAAAAGCCCATCTTCAAAAGAACTTGAAGCTGATGCGTTCTTATTGTGTCTAAACCAGAAGAAGTATAACAAAGAGACTATGAAGGCTATTCCCGCAAGAGCAGAGACAATGCATATAAGGATTTTTATGGTTCCTCTTATTCTCGTTCGTCTAGACTCTTCGTAGTTGCATTTCGGTAGTTGAAAATTTGGCATACCCCCACAAAGCTTCTTGTTTCCAACAATTGAAGCTGAAATGGCACTTTTGAAAACTCCTTTTGTAGGCAGTGCACCCTCGAAATCGTTATAAGATAGGCTCAAATTCATTAGATTTAGCGATCCCAGAAATTCTGGGATTTGGCCAGACAGTCGGTTGTTGGAAACATTTAAAACCCGAAGGCCTTTCATGGAACTCATAGTCGGTGGTAGGGGCCCTTCAAAGAAATTATCCTGCACATATAGGCTTTCCATGCTTTTACAATTGCCAATACTGCTTGGAATCTGTTGAGATAATCTATTCCTATCAAGACGTAATTCGCCGAGATTTTTCAAGTTTCCAATTTCTCTTGGAAGGGAGCCAAAAAGACTATTTCGGGACAAGTTGAGATACATTGACAAAGATGAGAGGCCCCCAATTTCTGGGGGTATGTTACCGCTGAGGTTGTTGGTCGAAAGGTCCAAGAGAAGTAGGTTCTGGCAGTTTCCTAGAGATGATGGTATTGGGCCTTGGAGATTATTGTTATACAATGTCAATTGGATTAACATCCTTAAATTCCCGATAGATTCTGGTATCGGCCCTGAAAAATTATTTTCGGCGAAATACATAAGCTTCAATTTGTTCAGATTTCCAATCTCAGAAGGAATATTTCCCCAGATGTTGTTGCCCGTAATTACCAATCTCTCCAAATTGATGAGATTTCCAATTCTAGAAGGTAAGGTTCCAGAAATATGATTTTCACTTAATCTAAAGATGGAAAGGGTGATAGAGAGGTTACCGATACAGTCTGGTATTGGTCCTCGAAAAGCATTAAAATTTATTGCCAATCTTTCCAAGATTGTGGAATTGGTTAAAGAGCAGAGGAAGTCAAAATCATCAAATTGCCCACTTCCTAAGTTGTTTAGACTAATATCAAACCAATAGAGTCCTCTCATCTTTGAGAAAGAAGGAACTTTCCCAGTAAAGTTGTTTAACAAGATATTGAATAAATTGAGATTGGAGGTGTTGGATATTGACTCAGGAATGGGTCCAGTAAGGTGGTTGTCGCACAAAACAATTTCCTCGAGATTTGGAAGAGTAAAGCCTAGGTCGCTAGGTAAAGCCCCCTCTAATTGGTTTGTACTCAGAGAAAGGGCCGTCACACTGGATATATTGAAGATTGAGATAGGAATCATACCAACAAATTTATTCACGCCGAGATTGAGGAAATTTAGATTCCTCAGCCGGCCGAGAGTTTCCGGGATCATACCACCAAGGTTATTTGACTGTGTTGTGAAGACTTGAAGAGAGGATAAGTTTCCAAACGACAGCGGAATGTTTCCTGTCAAGTCATTGACTTCAAGTACGAGTTCCTGGAGCTTGGACAAGGAGCTGAGTTCCGTAGGCAAATTTCCTTCGAGTGCGTTGAAGCCTAAGTCAAGAACGAGCAAATTAGAGCAATGGGAGAGATTCGAAGGGACTTGTCCGCTGAATGAGTTGTTATTAAGGAACAAGTTTTGCAACCGAAACAAGCGGCCGAATTGCGGGGGAATTTCGGAGCGGAAACTGTTGTTCTGCAGATTGACTTTTCTCAGAAAGCTCAAGTTACCAATATGGGGCGGCACGACCCCGGTCAGGTTTTTGGAGCTGAGGTCCAATACAGTGACTCTGCGGTGTCTACGACCACATGTAACACCGTACCACTCACATAAGTGACTAGTATCATTCCACGAGCTCAAAATGCCACCAGGATTGGCTATTCGGGCCTTGAATTCAAGCAAAGCTAACCGATCAGTCTCGACCCCGCCTGCTTCTACCAAAGCTAGGACACTCCCTAATAGAAGAATGATGGTAGCTAAGCATGAGAATGACCTTGATAAAACCCGATCTCTATAGGGAAGGTCCATGGGGATTTGTAGCCAAGTGCTCTAAGCCCAAGACTCTTTCAGGTTTTTTGCGAAGTTGTTTCTAAAAAGTTCGCGTATATATATTAGCGGGCAACATGATCTTCTATCATACTAAGACATGTTGATGCCACCAATGCAGGAACAGTCGTGAAAGATCTTTTTGTGGTCCTCTCAAGTTGAGAAAATTACAAAGCCGTGACAATCAAGGTAACTATTGATGATCAAGTCAATCGATGAAAGCTGAAACACCAAGGGGGCCTACTTTTGTTCATTGTCAATTGTGCCTTTCCTGATGAAAAAAAAAATTGTCTTTCCAATCCCTGAATTTGCGGGCCGTTTAGCAAAAGCAATGGCTTCACCCTTTTCCGCGCTTGTAAAATCTTGGCTTTCCAATACTCGGAAGCAGAACAGTATTATCCGCACAAATAAGTAGGTCTATTTCACAATTTATAATCAACTTTACTTTCATTTGTCAATTGTAATATATATCCTTTCCATAAATGATGCATTTTGGAATATTGTTTGTGATTATTAAAATTTAAAATAGTGCTTATAAATAAAAGAGAGCAAAATCTCTACTCTGATGAAAA
The DNA here is from genome assembly GCA_014182565.1 of Eucalyptus marginata. Taxonomy (NCBI): domain Eukaryota; kingdom Viridiplantae; phylum Streptophyta; class Magnoliopsida; order Myrtales; family Myrtaceae; genus Eucalyptus; species Eucalyptus marginata. The sequence continues at coordinate 45,197,155 of CM024587.1, read as the reverse complement.
AGAATTTATTTCAAAATATTACCTTTTAGATCCATTTTGTACCCGCTTTTAACTCGTTAGATTATATGCAAATTGAATTATTGCATCTTGAATACTTATAAATGAATTACTAATTAATAATAACAAAGTCTGCACTATTATATCTTGATCTTCAACATTTTAATATAGTCACGTTGTTATTTAAAAAATTCTTTAAATTATAAAGAAATGTATTTATTTAATTCTAAAGGTAAATAGCTAGTCAAAAAGTAAACAAGTAGTTGACAGATGATAGTTACATTGAAGAAGTGTGATAGTTTAAGTCAAGTCAAGTAAACAATCCTTCTCCTCCTTTTGGCACGGCGTAACCGAGACAGCTTGCATGAGAAAAGTCGTGGAAATATCAATCAGTTTCAACCGTAACATACGGTCCGCATATTGCGGGTGCATTGAAAATCCTGGGGAGGGTGTTCGGAGTCATATTTTCCAAAAGCAAAAGTGGAAGAAAGCTGTTCAAACGTAAGAAAGGCGTAATACTGGATTTTATCTGGTTACATGCCCGTGCTTAATGGGTGAAGATGATCCTCCGGTAACATACGGTCCACATGTTGCGGGTGCATTAAAATCTGGGGGAGGGTGTTCAGAGTCATATTTTCCAAAAGCAAACGTAGAAGAAGACTGTTCAAACGTAAGAAAGGCGACCTAGGCGCGTTGCATCAAAGTGCACGGCAAGCCAACTTTTACTCCCACGCTGACCGAGTCAAGTCAAGTAAACAATCCTTCTCCTCCTTTTGACACGGCGTAACCGAGACAGCTCGCACGAGAAAAGTCGTGGAAATATCAATCAGTTTCAACCGTAACATACGGTCCGCATATTGCGGGTGCATTGAAAATCCTGAGGAGGGTGTTCGGAGTCATATTTTCCAAAAGCAAAAGTGGAAGAAAGCTATTCAAACGTAAGAAAGGCGTAGTACTGGATTTTATCTGGTTACATGCCCGTGCTTAACGGGTGAAGATGATCCTCCGGTAACATACGGTCCGCACGCATTGAAAATCTGGGGGAGGGTGTTCAGAGTCATATTTTCCAAAAGCAAAAGTAGAAGAACACTGTTCAAACGTAAGAAAGGCGACCTAGGCGCGTTGCATCAAAGTGCACGGCAAGCCAACTTTTACTCCCACGCTGACTGAATTCCTTCCACGTATAGGCCCCTTCGATCATAATTGGATTTGCTTCTTTTTTTTTTTTTCTTTTCTTTCCTTCTTTCTCGGCCCGTTGCCGGCAATGGTGAACCTCAAACTCACTAATCTAGCAAGGCCCAAGGCCGGACGAAAATGAGCCTCTGGCTTGCCGATTGGGCAGGGCTCGAGACCGATGAGCTCAAGGCTCACCCAATCTACAAGCACAAGCCTTGCCGACCTTAGGCCTTTCTAGATCGGCGAGCCTTGTTGAGGCCAGCAAGCTCAAGGTTTGCTAGAATCTAGCAACCGGCCAAAAAAGTAGGAGGAAAATAAAAAATAAAAATAAAAAGAATAAAATAATTACAAATTCAATTCTAAAAAATAAAAAAATTATTAAAAGGAGTGTTCAAAGGAAAATCGAATTGAATTTTCCACACCGAAATAGTAAAATATTTTTTTAATTTATTTTCATGTTTTAGCCAACAATTGAAAAATATTGTCATTTTTCTAGAAAATAGATTTTGGAAAAAATTTTCAGAAACACCACATTTTTAGCAAAACAAACAGAGTCTAAAAAGATTTTTTTTTTTTTTTTTAGCAATCACCTTAGACCAATTAGAACTAGACAAACAAAAAATGGACATTAACCATCATTGAAAGAAGACTGTAATTCGGAAAAAGAATAAGATTCTTGTCACACAACATGATCCTTATCAAAGGAGAATCCAACAAGAAGGGCACGAGAAGACAATGTGATTAGGTGACGTGGGACAAAGAGGGACCCATAGCATTATTTTATTCCTTTGTGCCAATTATGCATTCCTTAAGCAAATTCTTCGTCACTAAATTTAAATTAATACTAAATTAGATCCTGTGACTTGTTATATAGAGTAGGGCTGAGCACGGTTCCCGGGTAGAACCGGGAACCAAAGAACAGTACCAGAGGGTCTGGTTCGGTTTTCGGTTCTTGAGTGGTCGGTTCCGGTTCTCGGTTCCATTTTTCGTGGAACCGGCGGTTCCGGTTCCGGTTCCGGATCACTAGGAACCGGAATTGGGACCGAGAGTACCCTTCATAAAAACCTGATTTTTCTTCTCTTCTCCACTTTCCCTTCTTTCTATTTCCTCTGCATCGCTCAACCCTAATTTTTCTTCTCTTCTTCGCCGTCCCTTCTTCCTATTTCCTCTACAACGCTCCACCCCCGAGTCACAGATGACCCCACACTGGTCGATGATGTTCAGGTCGAAATCCATGGCCCTACGCATCGCGGGAGTCTCGGGCTCTTAGGGTTCGGGGCGCGGCGGTTCTTGGTTTTTTTTTTTTTTTTTTTTTTTTTTGTGTCCCTTCCTTCGCTCTGGGGTGGCGGACGGAGCGATTGCAAATGCGGGGGCGGAGAGAAGGGAAAGGGGAGCGAGACGAAGCGGAGGAAGGGTGGTGGGTGGGTGGGTGCTGACATGGTTGCCGGTTTCGGACTTGCAAAGTGAGGAAGGTCATTAAAGAGAGAACTGCCAAAAGGGATGAGGGAGGAGGGTGGCGATGATGATGGTGATGAGGACGGCGACGAGGAGGAGGAGGAGGAGGAGAGGAGGAGTGAGCCGCTCCTGAGCTGGATTGCCATATGGGGGAGGGCCTCAATGTGGCGCGACACGGGAGGAAGAGGGGGGAGAGAAGGAAGACGACCGTTTCTCTTCTTTGCCTCGCCTGGTTTGACGAGCTGCGACCGTTTCTGCCATTGCTCGGTTTGATGATGCTGCCGACTCTCGCCGTCGCGCGTGCTGCGTCCCAACGACGAGCTACTGGGGGGCCGCGACGCTACTTTTGTTCCACCGTCGGCCGTCCTCAACCTCGCCCACTTCTCTGATCTATCCCTACTTCTTGATCAAGTCCTCCTCGACCTCTTCTTCATAAGCTCTCTCTCTATGTCTGTTTTGTGGGTATCTTTATCTGGGTTTTCTTTGTTTTGTCTAATTTTCGTGTCTACGGGTAGAAAGGTCGGAGCTTGAGCTGAGCTCAAGTGGTCGATGGTTTTCATGTCTATGGGCAGTCGATGATTTTGGGGATGTGCTCGAATCGGTGTTGAACAGGTGTGGGCGCCGATGTGCACAAAAGATTAACTCAGTACAGAGAATTAGCAAAATAAGGAGTTGCCAACACATAAAAACCAATTCGATGCATAATCTGAGAAGGATGTAAAAGTTCTGCTAGGTTTTTGGTTTCGAATGTCTAACAAGGTCCCATTCCTCCATTGATAGGGCACAAAGAAAACCAACTCCCTCGTTGAAGGCACGTCAACGCAAGCCCCCACAATGCGTCATGGAGCAGGGCAAGATCTTGCAATGTTTGATGGAGCAGCAGCAACATTCTTACGTTGCTTAACAATGTATATACTCAATTGTTAAGCAAACTAACATGGTAAAGTTTTTGGCTACTGGTTATGAAAACTCTTGTGCAAATAAAAGATATCTAACTTGCTGTTGGGTTGGTTGCTTCCGCTTGTTATGCTATTTAGTATACTTCGGTTTGTGAATTCGTGTGTCTTCGCCTATCCTACATCTTCATTGGGGATTGTTGGTCCAAACCATTAAATTTTGAGATGCTTTGCTATCGAAATACTTCATATGATCAATAACTTTAATGAGCAGTTATTTATGTATCACATTCTGGTTTGATCAACTCTGCAATATAGGAATCAAATAGGGAGGTTGATCCAAATTTAAGTTCTGTCCTTTTCCTTTGGGTTTAGCAAATGGTAATGTGGATTTTAAATTCCATAGGGATTTTGTCTTTTTCCTTCTTCGTTATAGTTCAAATCTTAAAAAGAAAAGAAAAAAAAAAAAAGAACCTGTTGGAACCTGGAACCGACCCTGGAACCTGTGACAGGGTAGGTTACAGGTTCTTAGTTCTGACGGGTAAGTTCCAGGTTCCAAAAAATGAAGAACCTGTACCCGAGGATAGGTTCTAGGTTCCGGACGGAACTGAACCGGAACCTAGAACCGCTCACTCCTAATATAGAGTAGTACACATTACTAATGGACCGTAAAATATGTAAGAAGATAAATATTAATTAAGTGTAGTATGCTAAAATTTTGTTGGTTTGTTCGTAGTAATTAAGTATTACGCTAATATATATATATATATATATATATATATATATATATATATATATATATATATATATATATATGTGGGTGAAGAAATGAGACAAACTAAAAGTTGGCCTTTTGTCGGTCCTTTTACTTCCAACTATGACAGACATGAGATGCGACAAAACATGATTTAGACAAAATTCAATTGATTAAGTAACTATAGTCAAAACTCAAAATAGTACATGATTTGAGCAGTTTAATCATTCCATTAGAATGAATGTTGACATTATTAGATAAGATCATTAATGTCCTGAAAATTGCAGATGACTATAAGACAAGCGATGTCTGATAATCAATTACAAAAACTCACACGATGCATGGACGTTACGAATACATGACTCATGTAAATTCATTAGGCTGTGGTAGCCAACACGTGTGAAGTTGATGAATCGTGTGAGATCGGTCAAAAATTGACCGAACAAACACGAATGTAGATATCAATTTGGATATCATTTTTTTCCCCTTCTCAAGTCTTCATCAGCCAATTTTGCATGGACGGGACATGGATGATTTATTAATTTTTTCCAATAAATTAACAATGATCAATGATGACACATGACTATCCAATCAAAACTCGTACGGATATATATGTGATCACTAACACAAATTAATAGGGAAAATTACCAAAAAATCATATTCCTATTGCAATTATGTCAATTCAATCTTAAACTTTTATTTTTGGTCAATTCAGTCTTAAACCTTTGGCAAATCTACTAATTTAATCAATTTGGCCAATTTTAGTAAGTTGACATCGATGTTGACCATTTTTTAATAATATTTTTTGAATTTTTTAAGTAAAATTTCATTTTTCTTTTATTTTTCTCCTCTCTCTTTTTTTTTCCCCTCCTTCCTCCTCCTTTCTTTGGCCGGTCGCCACCGGCGAGGTAACCCTCACCTAGCCATGGCGAGGCCTGCCCTCGCCAACCATCAACAAGATTGACTGTCGCCATGGCTAGGCGAGGCCATGACAATCGGTTGTTGGAAACATTCAAAACCCAATGGCCTTTCATGGAACTCATAGTCAATGGTAGATGCCCTTCAAAGAAATTATCCTGCACATATAGGCGTTCCATGCATGTACAATTACCGATCTTGCTTGGAATCTCGTTGAGATAATTTGTTCTTATCAAGACATAGTTCACTGAGATTTTTCAAGTTTCCAACTTCTCTTAGCAGGGAGCCTGTAAGACTACTTCAAGACAAGTTGAGATAAATTGACAAAGATGAGAGGCCCAAAATTTCCAAGGGTATGTTACCGCTGAAGTTGTTGATAGGAAGGTCCAAGGGCAATAGGTTCCGGCAGTTTCCCAGAGATAATGTTATAGAGCCCCAGAGATTATTTCCAAACAAACTCAATTTGGTTAACATCCTTAAATTTCCGATAGATTCTAGTATTTGTTCCGAGAAATTATTTTGGGCAAAACTCATAATCTTCATTTTGTTCAAATTTCCAATCCTAGAAGGAATGTTTCCCCGGGTGTTATTGCTAGTCATTCCCAGGCTCTCCAAATTGATGAGATTTCCGAGAAGGTAAGGTTCCAGAAATATGATTGTGATTTAGCCAAAACTTGAAAAGGGTGATGGAGAGGTTACCAATACAGTATGGAATTGGTCCTCGAAAGGCATTCGCCCCTATGTACAATATTCTCAAGTTTGTGGAATTAGTTAAAGAGCAGAGGAAGTCAAGATCATCAGATTAACCACTTCCTAAGTTATTGTAGCCATTAACAAATCAATAGAGTCCTCTCGTTTTTTAGAAAGAAGGAACTTTTCCGGTAAAGTTGTTCAAGAGGATATAAAAAATATGGAGATTAGAGGCATTGGATATTGACTCAAGAATGGGTCCAATTGTTAGTTGTATGCCCTAAAGCAACCATGTAATAGTTACATGTTAGGGATTATTTAATGGCAAATAAGTTTTATTCATTCATCATCCAATTTATATGAATGAAGTCTATAAGATCAGCTACGACTGAACCTATTTTTAAGGTATTAAGAATATGTGTGACAGGTTTACAATTATGCTAAATCTTTAAACAGTTCTCAGTTGATGGATCATTGAGAGGATATTGATGATCCTATTGAGACCGGTGTGTTCTCAAGCTTCACTTCAGTATTGGATACTTGATGGGATGATGAGTCACAAGTCATTAGATATTATGATATCCAACTGGAAAACAGGTGCTTGTCTTGGACAAGTTCACTGAACGTGATATAAATAGAACGATTGGTGACATGGAAGCTTTTTAGCGAGGTCAATGTTTGATCGTTTATGCTTTGGTCAGGTGTAAGATCCTTAGACCTAAGGCACGATGCTGACTTGTGTGTTGGATGACTATGGTTCACAAGTGTGCATATTGACGCTTCGTCGAACCGTCTCTATACTTGATGGTCATAGTTTGTTCACATACGAAGACACGTGTGTGCACAATATGGAATTTGTCTTCTTGTTATATATAGATGTACAAGATTGATGTTCTATGCGATCTAATCGTGATATTGTATTGAAATCCTCGGCTAGGGTTGTAATCGAGAATGAATGGTTCACGTCTCGAAGAAATACATGTCAATTAGATTTGTGCATATGATCGAATTGGTGGCTTGACCAATTATTCCATGGCTTTTGTTTGATTGGGACATGGTGAGATAGAAGGATTGAATTACACCGTCACCAAAGCTGACAGGTTCATTATGTTCTCAGACATTTCACACTATCTGGATAGCCATGATATATTGTTAGATGTCACTCATGGTTTGTAGGAACAAGAGATTGATCTGGACAATCAGTTCTCTTGGTTATGCTAATGTGTTAGTACAAATTATGCTGCCAGTTCAGTGATGAACCTAGGGATGTCACACACCATAACCAATTACAATGACGTTTGAATGAGAGAGAGAGAGAATATTGCAAACGTGTTTGTAATTGAGCCAATGAGATTGAGTCGGGCTAGAAATAAAAGTTCTGATGAAGGGACTTTAGAGTTTACAAAGTCTGAAGTGGATTTCAGACTTTATGGCCGAATCAAAGATCTGAAGCATGTTTAGATTCAGGATCGAATTAATGATTTGAAGTGAGTTTAGAATTAACAGCTGGATTAATGATCTGAAGTGAGTTTAGAATTAATCGCATCATTAATGATCTAAAGTGAGTTTAGAATCAATAGCCAAATTAATGATTTGAAATAGTTCAGACTTAATGGCTAAATTAAAGATCTGAAACATTTTTCAGATGTAACGGTCACATTAAGTTCTGAAATAGTTTCAGAACTTAATGGTCACATTAATGATCTGAAATGATTTCAGAATAAATGGGTAGTTTAATGATCTGAAACGGTTTCAGATTAATGACCTATTAATGATCTGAAACGGTTTCATAGGTAACAGCCAAATTAAGTATTTACGACAGTTACAAAGTTAATACCTAGAATAAAGACTTGTAACAGTTACAAATAAATGTCTGGAATAATGCTCTATAACAGTCACAGACTTAATGCCTGAATTAGTGTCTGTAACGGTATCAAAGCTTACGTCAGTTAGGAGTTACGACCAAATTAATTCTAAAATGGTTTAGAGTTAATGTGCCAATTTAAATGTGATCTGCACTGTCTATAAAAGATAATACAGAGAGCAAATCACCGAATGATGGATGATCGACAATCGATAACTGAGAGTGCTGATACTAAACAACCAAATCGCTCACATAAGAGTAATTGCTAGCACAATTGTAGTTGTGAGATCTCTTAATTTCTCTCTTCTGTTCAACATGAGAATTGATAGTGTCTGAACTAGAGGCCTGACACTTGTGGGGCTAGATCTGAAGAACATCAGAGCCTATGAAGAGATTAGACGTTCTGCATCTGAAGAACGTCAGAACCAGTATTATCAGAAGACGTTAGATGTTCATGATCAAGAATCCACGAATGTCAGAATCGGTGTTACTAGAAGGTGTCAAATGTTCGCGGTCAGAGTCTGAAGAACGTCAGAACTACTGCAGTGAGGACATCAGACGTTCGTGTTCAAAACCTGAAACAACTTCTGAACCAAATTTTGGAGCACGGTACAATGTTAATATGATTATCCCTTTAGCTCTTCTATGCATTTTTGTTAAAATGCATGTAAATGCTATGGAAACACGTGTATACGTGTTTTTACTTCCGATGTGATCAGACTTTTGGTCTTAATTTACTTATGCACGTATGCTTGTTTATCGAAACAAACACCAACACCGATAAGGTGGTTGTCAAACAAATTGATCATCTCGAGATTCGGAAGAGTGAAGCCTAAGTCGCTGGGTAAACACCCCTCTAATTGGTTTGCAACCACATCAAGTTTCGTCACACTAGATATATTGAAGATTGAGATAGAAATCGTACTGACGAATATATTCATGCCAAGGGTGAGGATATTTGGTTGTCTTAGCCGGCCGAGAGTCTCCGGGATCATACCACCAAGGTTATTTGACACTGTTGCAAAGGCTGGAAGAAAGGATAAGTTTCCAAACGACGGCGGAATGTTCCCTGTCAAATTTTTGGCTTGAAGTATGAGTATTTAGAGCTTGGACAAGGAGCCGAGTTCCATAGGCAAATTTCCTTCGAGCGTATTCAAGCCTAAGTCAAGAAGGAGCAAATTAGAGCAATGGGAGAAATTTGAAGGGACTTGTCTGCTAAATGAGTTGTTACAAAAAAACAATTCTTGCAACTGAAACAAGCGGCCAAAGTGCGGGGAGATTTGGGAGTGGAAACTATTGTTATGTAGATAGACTTTTCTTAGAGAGCTCAAGTTACCAATATGGGGTCGCATGACTACCACCAGGTTCTCAGAGCTGAGGTCCAATATCGTGACTTTGCAGTGTCTACGACCACATGTGACACCATACCACTTGCGAAATTGGTTAGTATCATTCCACGAGCTCAAAACGCCACCAGGATCGGCTATTCATGCCTTGAATTCAATCAAAGCCAACCGATCAGTCTCGACCCCTTTGGCTTCTACCAAAGTTAGGACACTCCCTAATAGAAGAATGATGGTAGTTAAGCATGAGAATGACTCGGATAAAACCCGATATCTATTAGGAAGGTCCACGAGGGTTTGTAGTAAAGCGCTCTCATCTCAAGTCTCTTTCAGGTTTCTTGCGACGTTGTTGCGAAACAACTCACGTATATATAATAGCGGGCAACGTGATCTTCCATACTAACACATGTCGACGTCATCAATGGAAGAACAGTCACGAAAGATCTTTTTAAGGTCCTCTCAAGTTGAGAGAATTACAAGGCCGTGACAAGCAAAGTAAATATCGATGATCATGTTTGTCAATGAAAGCTGAAACACCATGGAGGCCTACTTTTGTTCATTATCTTTCCAATCCCTAAATTTCCGGGCCGTTTAGTTGGGGCGACCGGCTTCAGTCTTTTCCGCGCATAAAAATCTTGACTTTCCAGTATTTAAAAGGGGAACATTATTAGCCGTACATGTAAATAGGCCTATTTCACAGTTTATAATCCACTTTAATTTCATTTGTCAATTATAATATATGTTCTCTCTATAAACTATATATTTTGGAATATCATGTTTTTTTTTTTGATAACCGAGAAATCCGTCTAAGCCCCCTTGCGGAGTCACAAGGCCCGCCAATGCCCGATGGCACCTTAGGACCGACGCCTATAACTCGAGGGAGACTAGTACAGGACCTCAACACCATGGCCCCCCACTTACAACATGTTAGCAACGCATGGATTCGAACTCGTGACCTCAGCGGTGAAGGAGAGACTCTAATACCAACGCAATTGCCCATGGTTGGGTTTTTGGAATATCGTTTGTTATTGTTAAAGTTGAAAATAGTGCTTATAAATAAAAGAGAGCAAAACCTCTACTTTGGTGAAGAATAATTTATTTCAAACTATTACCTTTTAGATCCATGTTGTACCGGGGTTTAACTTGTCATATTAATATGCAAATTGAATATTTCATCTTGAATACTTATAGATGAGTTACTAATTAATGATAACAACGTCCATGCTACCATATTATGATCTTTGACGTTTTAATATAGTCACATTGTTATTTAAAAAATTCTTGAAATTGTAAAAAAAAAAATAGGTATTTATTTAATTCTAAAGGTATATAGCTCGTCAAAAAATAAACAAGTTAGATGATTTTACATTGAAGAGGTGTGATGGTTCAAGTCAAGTAAATGATCCTTCTTTTCCTTCTTTTGACAAGGTGTGCCCGAGCCAATTCACATGGGAAAAGTCGTGGGAACTTCAATCAGTTTCAACTGTCCAACCTTTTGTTTGCTCTTCATTCCATGGAATGGGAATTATAAACAAAGACCCAATCAGGTTACATGCCCGTGCTTAATGGGCGAAGATGATCCTCTGGTAACCCGGTCCGCATATTGCGGGGGCAGTAAAATCGGGGGGGGAGGGCGTTCGAGTCATATTTTCCAAAAGCAAAAATAGAGAAAAAGACCATAAAAAGAATGTGGGAATTGAAGCTATTCAAACGTAAGACCTAGGTGCAATGCACCAAAGTGCACAGCAAGCCAACTTTTGCTCCCACGCTGACCGAATTCCTTCCACGTATTGGCCCATTCGATCGTAATTGGATTTGTTTTTTTTTTTTTAATTAACTCTAACTTATCCTTTAATCAGTCGTGATGTCCACGCAAAAAAAGAAGTGAGAAAGTAGTTTTAGGGTGGTCAAATCTTTTTGACGGGATGTGCGGTTCCATTCATTTCGTGGAAAATAATTTTTAAAACATTGCTTTTCGGATTTTTTAATGTTCATTTTTCATAAAATGAACTGGTTGGGAAAAACATTTTTATCAACAAGAAAAAGCCCTCTAAAATAGAAGAAAATATTTTTCACTTTTCAAGTAAAGGAAAACATTTTCCTCACTCACTTTCTCTTATCTCACCCCTGCCAGCTTCCACTTCTTCCTTTTTCCCTTTTGTAAAAAATTCAAATTTTTATTATTTTCCTTTTTTCTCTTTTTCTTTTTTTTTCTTTATTTCTCCTTCTTTCTTGGCCCGTCACGGGCCACGACAAGCCTTGCCCGATCGGCAAGCCTCTTCGAGCTAGCGAGCTCAAGGCTCGCCGAAATCTAGGGAGCCTCAAGCGAGCTCACTGGAATCTAGGGAGCCTTGAGACCTCAAGTGAGCTCGGGCTCACCTTTGAACAGTTGCCAAGAAAAAATAAAAATGAAAAAGAAAAAAAAAGAAAAAGAAAAATAATTAAATACTCGATTTGAAAAAAAGAAATAAGAAAATAGAAAATATTAAAAGGAGTGTATGGAGGAAAATGGAATTGAATTTTCCACATCGAATGGTGGAAAATATTTTCTAATTCATTGTCATGTTTTAGCTGAAAATCATAAAATATTATCATTTTCCTTTAAAATGGCTTTTTGGAAACATTTTTTGGAAACACTACAGTTTTTTGCGAAACGAATGGAGCCTAATTTTTTTTTTTTTTAAGCAATCACCTTAGACCAATTAGAACTAGACAAACAAAAAATGGACATTAACCATAGGACTGGAATTAGGAAAAAACATAAGATTCTTGCCACACAAGAATGGCATGAGTAGGCAATGTGATTGGGTGACGTGGGACAAACAGGAACCTGTGGAATTAATTGGCGTCCTCTGTACTTACTATGCATTTCTTAAGCAAAGTCTACATCAACAAATTTAAATTTGTTTTGGATTAAATTCCTGCGACTCGTTATAGAGAGGTGTACACATCACTCATAGACGATAAAATTTGTAAGAGGAAAAATATTAATTAAGTGAAATATGCTAATTTTTTGTTGGTGTGTTCATAGTAATTAAATAGTACGCTGAGAAAATTGAGGATAGAAAAAATATGTAGGTGAAGTTATGAGACAAACTAAAAGTTGGCCTTTTCTCGGTCCTTTTCCTTCCAACTTTGACACATATGAGATGTGGAAAACATGATTTAGACAAAATTCACTTGATTAAGTAATTATAGTCAAACCGAAAATAAAACATGATTTGAGCAGTTTAATCATTCCATTAGAATGAATGTCGACATTATTAGATAAGATCATTATTGACCTGAAAATTACAAATGACTGTAAGATGAGCGATGTCCAATAATCAATTACAAAAAATCACACGATACATGCACGTTACTTGAATAGACCACTCATGCAAATTTATTAGGCCGTGGTAGCTAACACGTGCGAAAGTGATGAATCTTGTGAGATCACTTAACAACTGACCGAACAAACTAGAATGTAGATATCAATTTTGTTAAAATATGTCTCGAGTTTGAGTCCAATATGAAATTCCGAATATTCCGAATTGGATATGTTGCGGACGTTCGAAATTGAGCAAAGAAGATCCGAAGATCAACTTCCCAAAGTTTGAATCTACATTGGAGAAATTGGCCGCTAAAATAGGAAAGTTCAACTTTGACTTGGATTTGGATTTTGTTTAAAATATATAGAGATATGTTTTGGATAAAATCGTTTTAGATAGGAAATAGAATCCTATTAGAAGTTGGCATAATAATAAGGGTTTTACTTATATATAGACTTGTGGCCGTGGGTGGTAGACGTGGATCACAAATTGTCTTGAAGCGCCGCGTGAGTGCTTGGTGTTCCGCCGTTGATCATGAAGAGTTGGTCTTGAAGCGCCGTCTAGTTGTCGAGTGCTTGGGAGGGATTTTCTTTGTCGTTCTTACTCGTGAATTACATCCAAGGAGTTTAGTGTTTGTAGCCGATTAAATCTTGAGGTAAGATTTGCGTGTAATTCCTTCGTGAGATTGAGAGATTATTTTAGAGGAATTTTCGGGGTTAAACACTGTGTGAGTTATTGGTTGTAATTGGGGCTTGGGAAACACTAAGAGAG
>CM024587.1:45056125-45183880 GCA_014182565.1 Eucalyptus marginata | reverse complement strand
GTAAACCCGGCGAAGATGTTGATCGGTAATTAATTCATTTCATAGCCAATGATGCTTATCCATTGCTAAAACCATGACCAAACCCGCACTACGGTCCTTCTAAAAGACCTCTTAGATTGGTCAATGTGTACTTATTGCGAATGATTCAAAGCCTTGCACACTGGAAGAGTGAGATTGAGTGATCAGTTTATTTCCCACATGAATAGATGGGATCAAACAGCCCTTTTCTTGAGAATATGCAAGAAGCCCTTTCTGACTAGGTGTCCTCGCTCGGCATACTTAATAGACCTTTCTCATAAGTCAAGGTCATTTCAACAATGATTTTTCTCCCAAGAGAATTTGACGATTAATGATATCATCCGAGCGTGATGACAGTTTTGTGAGTTTGTCAAGTGGTCGGAATTAATTTGATTTGTTTATGCAATCATTGCCTTCTCATTACCGATACACTTTTGATATTGTTTCTGATGACATGTGCTGAAATCGATCTCATCTAGTATGCTTTCACTACTAGAATACTTGTTATAATGAATACTATTTGATGTGCAGTATCCATTTCAGAATATTCTCAATTGACAAGTTCCTCTAATGAAACCACACAATTTCAAAGGGTTCATGGGTTAGCCTTAAACCATGCATTTTCAAAAGTTTTTTGATTATCCTTAAACCTTGCAATTCTAAAGGTTCATGGGTTAGCCTTAAACCATGCATTTTCAAAAGGTTCTTGGTTATCCTTAAACCTTGCAATTTCAAAGGGTTTATGAGTTAGCCTTAAACCATATATTTTCAAAAGGTTCTTGGTTATCCTTAAACTTTGCAATTCTAAAGGGTTCATGGGTTAGCCTTAAACCATGTATTTTCAAGATGCCATTTCAAAGGGTTCATGAGTTAGCCTTAAATCATGCATTTTCAAGAGGTTCTTGGTCATCCTTAAACCATGCAATTCCAAAGGGTTCATGGATTAGCCTTAAACCATGTATTTTCAAGATGCCATTTCAAAGGGTTCATGGGTTAGCCTTAAATCATGCATTTTCAACAGGTTCTTGGTCATCCTTAAATCATGCAATTCCAAAGGGTTCATGGATTAGCCTTAAACCATGTATTTTCAAGAGGTTCTTGGTCATCCTTAAACCACGCAATAACAAAGGGTTCATGGGCTAGCCTCAAACCATGCATTTTCAAGAGGTTCTTGGTCATCCTAAAACCATATAATTTACACAGTTAGTGGGATTGCCTTAAACCACATGGTTAGTGGGACTGCCTTAAACCACAAGGTTCGTGGGATTGCCTTAAACCACATGGTTAGTGGGTTTGCCTTAAACCACACGGTTAGTGGGACTGCCTTAAACCACAAGGTTAGTGGGATTGCCTTAAACCACACGGTTAGTGGGACTGCCATAAATCACAAGGTTCATGGGACTGCCTTAAATCACACGGTTAGTAGGACTGCCTTAAACCACACGATTAGTGGGTCTTCCTTAAACCACACAGTTCGTGGGATTGCTTTAAACCACAAAGTTCGTGGGATTGCTTTAAACCACAAGGTTCGTGGGACTGCCTTAAATCACAAGGTTAGTGGGATTGCCTTAAACCACACGGTTAGTGGACTGCCTTAAACCACATGGTTAGTGGACTACCTTAAACCACATGATTAGTGGGACTGCCTTAAACCACACGGTTAGTGGGACTGCTTTAAACCACACAGTTAGTGGGTCTGCCTTAAACCACAAGGTTCATGGGACTGCCTTAAACCACAAGGTTTGTGGGTATATCCTTAAACCGCACTTTTCAAATTGTTCACAGATACATCCTTAGATCATGCTCTTTACATTAAGCTCACTTGCATTTTCATTTTGCTATTTGTAAAAAAAAAAAAAAAAAAAAACAAAACAAAACAAAAAAAAAACAAAAAGACAAAAAGACAAAAAAATTAGGTGTCGCTTATCTTTGAAAGAAATCTCTTTGAGAACTTCCTTCCAAAAGAGGGGCAGTTGACACCTAAATTTTGTCCAAAAATCATTTCCGAAAAAATGAGAACTTGTTTTTCCACAAAATATTTCATGTCAAATTCTTGCATATAGATTATCTAGGTGTTTAGTATAGTTTTTTTAAATCGAATATGTTTTTCCTTCAAAAAAAAAATTAATTAAAAAAATTAAATTAAATATATAAAAAAAGATTAAAAAAAAAGATAAAAAGATAAAAAAAAAAAAAAAAAAAAAAAGTTGGGGGATCTAAATGTGACTAGCCAAGCCCGGGAGGTCGATTGGAATTAAAATGGCAAATTGGGGCCAAAATGCAATTTCCAAAAGTTGAGGGATCAACTCGCAAATTTTGCAAAATTTTGCCCGAACCCTTAAATCATCATCTTGGTCACCAATTAAGTTGAAATTGAATTTTGGCCAACTTTAATCAATCAAATCACGTGAAAGGACAAAATTTGCATTGAAATTGGTATTTTCGGATAAGAAAATGGCCAACTTTAAGGGACTTTCTTGCAAAATTGAGTGAGTACAATTGTGAAAATGGCCAAGATCTTAAAATACCATACATGAGCTTGCTAATTGATCAAAAAACGCAGCCAAATTGATGGATTAAAGCACTCAAACGAGCTACCAAAACCCAGCCCACGGTTTGGTCTCATTTCGGAGTTGCTGAGTAAGCAACTTGGTGGCCCCACCATATCCTCCTCACCTGCCCAACCAACCTAATCTTTACACGTGATGGAAGACCATAATTAGTAGTGCAAGTGGACAAGAATTGGCCAAGGATAAGCTGCTGAAAGTACGGGAAACTTGCAACAAAGTCCGGACACTCAATAGCTGCAAGAGTGGAAATTTGGCTAAGTCAGAAAGTTGTTGAAGTAGCTCTGTTGACAAGCGTGGTAGGTGGACAAAAGACCGACCAAAAATCCCTTAATTCAGGGGATAAGATCACTGAAGCAAGCTCTTTCAGGGGAAGAGAGAGAGGAGACGAGAGAGAGAGGAGAGAGCTCGGAATCGTTCCCCAAAGACACATTCGAAAACAACTCCAGAAAGCAAAAACCCAGAAATTCCAGATCAACCTTCAGGGAGAAAAGTGAAATTTTCACAAACTTGCAGCCAAAATTAGCCAAAACCTTAAACTAGAGAGTGAAATTCACTCAAAGATCTTTTCAACCATAGGTCACACGTCCCAAATGGAGGTCGGGAAGGCCTCCTAAAGCCCCCCGAAAACTCCCCTCCTGGCGGGCCAAAGAAAGTCTGAATTGTTTCTAAGTGTTGAGCCCGATTAGTCATGGGTGAGAGAAAGCGAGTGTTTTTGAGAAAACTGAGAGACAAATGAGGAAAATCTTGAATTTTACCCCAAACTAGAATATATATAGTTTGGTTTGGTGTTAAGTTTTCCAAAAAAGAGGTCTTGAAGTCTAATTTTGGAGGTCGAAAAAAACCTTCGTTATCACTTTTTCTTCTACAGATCTCACTTTCGGTTTGAAGGAACCAACTTCCACGTGCTCCCAGAGGACAATTTCTTGGTTTCCTTGGCCAAGAGTCACTTGAAAGGGAAACTAGGAAGCAAGGTAAGCATCCTAGATGTATTTTGGTTTAATTTTGAACATGTTTTGATCACGAAAATCAAGAGGAAAACTAGTCTGAAGGACTGATTTTCGAGGTGGAAATTTTTCAAAGTGTTGGAATCTCTTCAAGAGTTTTGCATGTGTGCTTCTTGGAGAGGTCGTGTTTGATGTGTTTAGTTGGTCATTCTCTGTGATGTTTGTTGCATTTGAAATTTTATGTTACCTACTTTCACTCAGATCAAGTAGTGTTTCCCGTAGATCTTGCATGTGATGAGTGTCAGGGCTTGAATATGGGCATATAACCTGTTTGCTTGACTTGGGTTCAAACCCAGATTTGTAAAATCAGTTCAAACTTGCATATTCGAGACCGATTTCAACCTAGTTCTTGTGTGTTTTAAGTTATTATTTCTATCTAATCTTGCTCCCTGCATGTGGTAGTATAATCTTGATACTTTAGTTCCACATAAGATTGCTTATGGGTCGAGATTGAAGGCCAAGAACATGGCCCGAAGAAGCCGTTTTGAGGTGTTTTGATGCAAGTCAAGTGTTCGATAAAATGTTCAAATCAAGTTTCGATCTTGAAACGGTCGATTTGAGCTTGGTTCTTGTTATATTCATGTACTAGGCAGTCCCATATTAGTGTAAATCAGCATATATCAATTTAGGGAATTATTTTTTAATAAAAAATAAAAAATAAATAAAAAATGGAAATTTCAAAAAATTGTAAAAATGATGGATGGTATCAAGTTATGATAGAAATGACATCTATGAAATTTTCATAATTTTAAAAGCTCATTTTCTTAATTTAAATTATATTTTGGTATTTTAGAACCATTTTTGTAAATAATCTATTATGCGTAGATTAAAATTAATTAGAGTAATTGCATGTATCTAGAGTAATTTCATGCATATTTAAATTCCCATTTTGCTCATGGGAGGTCCTGTCCGGGCGTGATAACAAGGCCAGGTAATATTATTTGTCCGACTTGTATCGGGTTTTCCTTTTCCGCATTTATTTTCAAGTCATTTCAATTTCTTGGATATTTACTTGCGCACTGCTTTTCATTATTTTGAGTGTAAATTTCTCTTCTAAATTATGTTAGGATTAGTCTAGATATTAAGGAAAACAAACCTACAAAAACATTTGCATGGACGCTTAGCGGTTTTATAATGATTATAATTGGTAATCAAGATTGTGTGGCCATTTAGATGAACAACCTTCCAAGTTAGTGGTACCGTAAGGGCGCTAATAGAAACATTGGCGTAAACAAATCCCTGTTCTTAGAAATCTCTTGTTATGTAGGAATCGAGACAACACTCCCGTGTCTTGATTGGTTTCTAGCCGACCCCAATAGGCTAGTGGCGACTCCTAGAAATACATAGGTTGTTAAGAGCTAAAAACAAAAATCCACGTCGCGCGGTATGAGGCAGGAGGCCGCGCTGGTCTAGGGCCGTTGGTCCACCTCTTTAGGCAAATACCCCTAAACCATTATTTCTTTTCCCCCTCGAACGGAAAAAGAGAGGTTGTGACATGTATTCATTGCGAATCTTTTCGAAAGCCTTTGACATAGGTTATGTGATATATCCCCAATAATTAAGACATTTATCCCATAATAATGGATGGGAACAAAAGCCCCTTTTGAGAGCCACTATTAGAAAACCTTTCTAATTAGAGCACTTCGACTTGGCATTTTCATCAAATCCTCTTGAGTTTGTCAAAATCATTTTTATCAAAGCTTTCCTCCCAAGGAATTTAATAAGTGGTGACACTTATCAATAATGCTTGAATGACATTTAAAGTCTTCATGTCATAGTTCAAAATCAGAATCCCATTATATTTGGTTTGTGCACTTTTGGAATCTTGTTAAAAATTGATTTTCCCAGCGGAATTGTTACCAATTTCCGTTCAATTCATAAGATGTGATTTTGGAATTTGTTTGGAATTGCCAATTCTAGTAGTCTATCCCAACGTTTGGATAACACCATTTTAAATCGAAGTTCCCCAAGTGGATTAAGTTCTTTTAAACCAAGCCCTTTGTAAGAAACTTAGGCACCTTAGGTATGGTTTTAGGTATGGTGAGCTTTGCGCCCATAGCCTCTTTAAATCTTAGGTATGGTGAGCTTAGCGCTCGTAGCCTCCTTTTCAATCTTAGGTGTGGTGAAACCCTCTTTTAGTCAAAACCCATTATTACACGGTGAGAATTCTCGTTTAGTTGAAACCTATTATTACATGGTCAAACTTACCCTTTAGCAAAAATTCATTATTACATGGTGAGACTCCCTTACAATGTAAGTATCCCTTACCCTATTTGATTTCGATTAGTTAACTTTATTCCATTCCAAGCATGATAGAGAGAAGAGAAGAGGGAGCGAAGATGAACAAACAAAGCAAATGTTTGATGGTAATCATTTAAGGTATGCCTCTGATCAAATATCATTTTCCTTTTCATTTTTTATTCCCCAAATGGAGTTGACTAAAAATTGCAGGAATTATTTAATCTTTTAGTGGAACTTCTCCAAACTCCCTCTAGAAAAAGAGGCGGCTATTGTTGAATACCTTATTTTTAGTCGATGCATTATTAAAAGGTAAAAAATCGAGATTTTGGTCTTTGATCGTGATTGAACCCATTTCTCAACCTAAAAAGTATTGTTTTTCAGTTCTTTCTTTTGCATTGTCATTTTAAGCAACTTCAAAGTCATTTTCAAGAAAAACCCGAAAAGTCAAACCGTTGACTTTCAAGTTGACTTTTCGGTCAACCTTTTGACCAAAAATAAACCGAGGGTGAAAATTTGGCTTTTATCCAAAAAGATAACATTTAGCCTTAATTTCACTTTTGTGAATTAATTTCTCAAAAATTCAAAGATTTGATCAAAAATTAACATTTTAGGAAAAGTCAATTAAAGAGTTGACTTTTCGTCAAACTTTGACCCAAAAAATTGGAAAAAATAAAAAAAAATGCACAAAAACATTTCTTTTAATGTCAATTTTACTCTTATGTCAAAATTTTCACAAAATTTGATTAAGAACCTTGTTTTTTGAATTTTTGGTTTTAAGTTCTAAATCAACCAAAAATAAAATTGCTTTTATTTTAGTCATAATTAGGCGTAGTTCTTTCTTTGACATTTGGTTTATGGACTATTTTAAATTCTCTTGTGCATTCATTCAATTTTGCGAATTGCTGGGTCAAAATGCGAATTATCATTTTGAGCCCTAACTAGGAGACTAAAATCGATCATTCATAACTTTGCGAATGGATGATTGTTTCTCCCTCATTTCCTTAAGTTAAGTCCAAATTCGAAATCAATTATAAGAAATTCACACCAGAACTTATCAATTTGAAGGATTTTATCCTCCCAAGCATAAGAAAGTCAAGCAATTAAGCTTTAATTGTCAAAATTCGAATTGACCCATTCATGATTATGATTTAATTTCATAAATCTAGATCCAATTTGGATATCAAGCCTAGATCCATTTTTGACATAGGCTCGAGCGCTTCAATTCAAGGTCAATTCGGACACGATAAGTGATCTTACACACAAGTAGTTCATTAGATAGGGCAATTGTGACATTAATTGAATTCAATTTTAGTTAATTTGCAATTTTTCCCATTGAATTGCAAATTTGACCATTTTAGCCTTTTAAGCCCAATTCAAAGTACCTATGGCTTTGACCCATTGTCTTTCACGATAATCATTCAATTAGATAAAAGACCCATAAATCACATTCATAAGGTTTAATTAGTTTGATTGAATCTTAATCAGCCAATTTCTTCTTAAATAGGATAAATTTCCTTTTCAAACCATAGGGGTCACAAATGAGTGAAATGGCCATAACTGGACCAAGTTGGTTAATAACCGGTCAAAAACCGGTCAAACCATATTGAATCGGTCTTATCTACCGCCAGCGAGGATGGCCGATTTCAACCCCTTGTCAGTCAATTCCTGACCTCCAACAACCTGTTCCAAGATCTTTTCGATGTCAATTTCACTACTGCATCTTCAAATAACGCCCAATTTCGAGGATGAAATTCTCTAAGGAGGGGAGAATTGTGGCATCCGAAATTTTGCGACGACCCTTAGACATGCGACGGTCCATGACTAAGTGACAGAAGTATCGTCGGACTATGTCATCGGTATCATTACGGACACCATTTTATTTTCGTCGTTGGACCGATGCATTACGTTTAGTAATGGTCCGATCGTCGAGTAAATTATAGTTTTGTCGGAAATCTTTCATATGTTTCAGTAAGACCAACCTCATTCATATCGTTGGACTAAAGCCTACCAAAAATTGATTAAGAAGGATCTGATTTGTTCCAGAAGATGCAAGGTAGCAAGTGATGCAGTGAGTACATGGCCATCACATTCGACTTCGTTTTTGGAATTGTTATTGGAAGGATCTAATAATGATATGTTGTGAACCGACGAAATTGTTATTGGAATTTGTCAATGTCGACACCACATTCAACTCCGTTACATCGCCATTTGACATCCCAAGACATTGATTTTCGGAGAAAAAGAAATTTTCTTGAATGGTCATATGAACAATCCTACCAACGGCCACATTATTTTGATCTCTTGGACCGACCAGCCATGCAACAAGAGAAGTCTTTAGACTTTGATCAATTGAAAATTTCCTAGTGAGCTGAAGAAAGAAAAAAAAATTCAGCCATGCATGGGGGATGTTCATGCACGTAGGGAGAGGGGAGACCATCCATGTATAAGCTGCCCCAAACTCCTCCCCATTTGCTCGACAATTTGGGGTCAACACTCCTCAAAATTCCTTTAGTTTTGTTGACCAAGGAGGCCTCATCATTGGACACGTCGGTGCATGCGGGGGGGGAGAGCTGGCCACCGAAAGACCCACTTCTTGCCACGTTCACCCAGCTGGCTTCACTTGTTGATGCCACCGAAATCCTGCATGCAAGAATTAATTAACCAATTAATCAAATGAACAAAAGGGGGTTCAGGAATTAAGGGGTAGAGAGAGAGTGAACCAAGCATATTTTTGAGTAGAGAGAGAGTGAGCGATCGAGAGGGCAGTAGGCATGAGAGGTGGACGCGCGAAAGACGGCACGGCGTGAGGAAGGAGGAGGTCAGGTCACCCTTCCGTCGAGCACGGTGCTGCCGCCATCGATGCCACCCGTCTTCACCACCGTTGAGCTGCATTTGAGGTCCCGAGTTTCCTGTTTTGGTTGCCAATCAAGCTAGGGGTTGAGGCAAGTAAAAGTTCATTAGTCTATGTTGTGCATGCTGTGATTGTCTAGTGTAGTGCAATAGACTTGGAGATGTTTGGGTTGTGGATGTTGGATGCTGGATTTTGGATAAGTAGAGTAGAAATGGATTGAGAAATTGAGGAAACACTTTGGTTTTATAGGTGCTTTTAATTCCTTTGAATGACATTACGAAATATAGTTTTGGATGGATTTTTTTGAAGGTAAAATTTGTCAAGTAATAGGCATCGGATTCTATTGAATTCCTATGGTCCGGAGTTGCTCATGTGTAGCCTAATGATCTTATCAATTTTCTGTGGAAATCTCTAGCATGATTTTGATCTTGATTTCTTCATGAAAACTGTAAGGAATTGTTTAAACTATAACATATATTTTAGCTAGATATTTCGAAATTCATATATAGTGGTATAAGTTTATTTCAATGTTCAGTACTTTACTGTGCAAGTGTAGATTCTGGAATGAATTTGGGACTGAGTTATGCGATCTGTTGCAATTCATACATAACTATTTTGGCTTAGTGTTCTTCATGAAACTTCTTCTTTTTAGGTCTTATTTATAACATATCAAAATTTTAGAATTTTCTGAGTTCATTTAGGGGTTATTCCGAAATTTTTTATTAAAACTGCGCATTCTGAATCTTGAGCTGTTTTACTCCGAAATTGCTTATCTTGTTCCAAAGGGTAAATGCATCTTGAGTTGTTATTGGAGGCGATGTTTTGTTTGGCATTCGACATATCATTCAACACCAAAGTTTTCAATGAAACTCATGTGATCACCTATGTCATAGCATTGAACTTGTTTTTAGAAATTAAGATGTAAAT
Organism: Eucalyptus marginata; assembly: GCA_014182565.1. NCBI lineage: Eukaryota > Viridiplantae > Streptophyta > Magnoliopsida > Myrtales > Myrtaceae > Eucalyptus > Eucalyptus marginata. The sequence continues at coordinate 45,174,269 of CM024587.1, read as the reverse complement.
TGTTACCGTTGGACCCTCGGGTCAACGATGCCCCGGGAGTCGAGAGGCCTAAAGGATCGAATGAGTCGATGCCTTGTGGATGCCTGGGGTCTGTAATGGCCTAGAGGTTTTCCCCGAGAGCTTCGGGATGCCCGGTTGTATGCTAGTCGGTACGTAAATCCGGAGGGCCGAGGTAACCATTTTCATGGCACGACTCGGAGGATTCCTCGTGATGTCAGGTGGGGTGCGAGATTCCTAGAGGTGTGACGTAACACGCTCTGGATGCCCGGTGATTGAAAACCGGAGGCTTTCACGACACCAAGATTGGGTGCGAAATCCTAGAAGGACACAAACGTTGGTCCTCTGGGGGATGAAACCTTTTGAATGATAAAATTGATGTTTCTACTAAGTGTGTGTGTGGTCTGGTTATAGGACTAAGTTGTGTGATATGGAATGAGACGTGTCATAATAGTTTGGCCCTATGATCGGGATTTGTGTAACTGGACATGATGCATCTTGATTCTTTTGAAATTGCATTGACTATTGCATTAAAGAATTTCATGATTTTGATGTATACTTATCCCTTGATTACCTGTTTTTGTCTATCTTGAATGAATCTAGATATTGATGGTATTGCGTGATATGGCTTAATGAATCTTTTACTGCTGAGTGGCTGTACTCACCCCGTTTGGAGACTAACATTTCAGACTAGAAGATATGCCTTTGCTACTAGTCACCCTGGCACATTTTACGGTATTCCGGTCGACGTTGTATGTGAGTGTTTGAAGCACCACCATCCTGAGATATGAGGGTTAGTCTTTATTCGAGTGCAGGTTCTAGTCATGTATGACATCGATTCGCCCGCCGGCCCAGTGATTCAAGAGTTTCTGACAGTGTACGTCCGCCGTGATGGGAGTACACAGGGGCTATTACCACCACCGCCAGCTGATGGACCAAATTGGTTGTGACCGAGAGTGATGGTCAGCAGATGAAGCATTTTTGGACTGTCAATACTAACTGATGGACGTATGTATATGACTATGGGAAAAAGGAAGTCAGTTATCTTTTGTTATGTAGCCGGATATAGAAAATCTTGGCGTTTTTTATGTACCAACTGTAGATGTCCATCAAGTTTTATATAAATAAAAGTGTTCGGCTTTAACTTATAAAATGTCTAGTAGGTGTGCATTGCTTTATAATTCAAGACGGAGAATGGTTGATTTTTGCTTCCGCTATATAAACTGCGCAATGACCGATTTGAAAGATATAAACCCCCAGGATTTATAGGCCTATTTTAAATTCTTGGTATCAAAGTATTATATTATCGGGTCAAGAGAAAGGTAAGCTAACTGTGGCGACCCTAACGGATTAGGGGCCGTTCGAGGGTGCCACAGGTTTCCTCTTCCGGTGACCGAATCGCCGTCAGTTCAACCCCTATCGGCAACAATCCATCTTCATCGACAATCATCTCTCCTTGCCGGACCTTCATTAGGTGACTATAAGTTGTTTTTGCATTGATCGAAGTTGTTCTAATCTAGGAAATCTCGAGCCATCACCGAACCGGTCCATTCTTGGACCGGTTGTGTTCTTTTGAGAATCTGGTGGCCGGCGATGACTTCACAGCCACCAGATTTAAGCCGATCTGGTCTTGAGCTCATCCTCGACCAAGGTGTGGTCGAGATCAAGGAAGCTGAACGTCGAAGCAACCTCGACAACTTTGTTTCTCCTTGGTGCTTGAGGAACTGGTCCAGGTTTGGATCAGTTTTGTTCATGATCCAAGCTGGCGATCCGACCGATTCAAAGTTGATCTTCGTTATTCAGATCCGGTGCATAGAGGTTTGATCGGACTTTTGGTGAAGGCTTCGTTTGATTGCAATCAAAATCAACAAAACGCGTAAAAGGTAACGATCCTACTCTCGAACCTTGTGAAGCAAGGCCGAATTAATCAACCGAGGCTAGGGTTCAATTTAAGGATAATATACTATGTTAGATGTTGGATTAAGGATTTGGATGATGATTTGCTGCAATTGAATGATGAACTTGAATGATTAACTTGATTTAGCCTTAAACTTGCATTTTCGTATCCTTGAACTAACTTATTGTTTTGATCAAAACGAGGTTCGAAACAACCATACTTGAGTTTGAATCCTTCTAGACTTTAATAATATACATCATAAGCTTCGAATTGATAGGTCCCACACCCTAATCGAGCGTCGTTTGACCTTCGAAAAACTCCTCCAAAGATGAGCGATTATGTAGTAGTTTAGGTTAGTTTTCAATTATGTTCCTGTTCCGCCTTCTGTCTTTTCTATTTTTGGGCAAATTTTTGTTGATTTTTAGAGGAACTTTCCTACATGAAAGTTGTTTTTTATTGTCTTGAGAACGTTCTGCATTTTTTTAGAATTTTTGGACATGATTAGGTAGGTCAAAACCACTCAGATCTGAGCCTAGGTTAGTCTGCTTTGTGTTGATTTTTGATTTTGTCATTTTTTTTACTGATATCTGTGTTGATTTCTAGAAGAACGTTCCCCATGAAAGTTTCTCATAATTGTGTGAAAAATGTGCTGTAATTTTTTTGGAATTTTTAGATGTGTTTAACTAGGTCAAAATTGCCTAGATCCGAGTATAGGACAGCCTACCTTGCACTATTCCGAATTGTGTTTCGATGAAATTGAGTCCATAAATGAGTTTGTTTGGTCTCAATTCCTTCATGAAAGATGAAATACATGTTGTATGTGTTCAATTGATGCATGATTTGTAAAGTATTGATATTGTCTAATGTGTCAATTGCATGAGTTAATATTGAAATGAGAAAGAAAGTAAGGGAGAAAAAAAGAGGATTTTCTTGTAAAATTTACAAAACCTCGAATTTGACTCAATTGGCCGAATGATTAGTGACGGGACACTAAATGGTATGTACATACTGTGTACAATTAAAAGAAGAGTTAATAGAGAGATGTTAATAAAGTATTACCGGATTTTAATAAAGAGTTAAAAAGAATAGTTAATGAAGTGTCAGAGCCGGGCCTCCACATTCTGCAATTCTACATGATTTTGATTCGATTTGCACATGACAAAGGGTACTAAATTATTATCCCACATTACTTGATTACCGGATTTGATTAAACTTTATATGTATTTGGTGTAAGAATTTTCCTGATGTGGGCTACATTAATTGAAATGTTAATTTACCGTTTTACAGGGTTGATCTAGTAAGATAAGACATAAGGTTTCTTAATAGTCAAACATAGACCTAGTTTCGGCCCGTGATGAGAGGGCCTGACCAAAACTCTATAGATAGCACTAAGGTCCCTCCTCTAACCCTCTTACTTCCACAAACACACTATTACCTTACGTAAGGCAAACCATGATGGGTGGTCTCATCAAACCAGGATCTAAGGGCGATAGAGGAAAAGAACCTGAGTGTTGGATCATCGCCATTCTACATAAAGAATGACGGATTTCAAATTAGGTACACAAATCTCCTTCTTCTACTTCAATATGTTTGAGTTTCTAGCTATGTCGATCTTGGGATTCTGTTTCAACAGCCAACTTTTGGTATCAGAGCCTTCATAGCCTAGAACTCGAACATGAGGAATTTGCCCCGTTGTGAAATTTTTATCCATTGAAACTTGATTTTGAACACATATTCGAATTCTTCTTGTCGAGCCAAGCATTTCGATGGGGTGGCACACCTTTAGCAAAGGCTAAATGCACCGCCCTTGAGCATCTCAGATTTGACCTAACATTGGATGGTTTTGCTCGTTTTCGTGATTCTAGTCTAGTAAAAGTGAATTTTAATCACATTTGGACTTCACTCGTTGAGACGAGAATTTTGGTGGGTTGCACACCTCCAGTAGATGACGGATGTACCTATACGTGCTTATACACTATGCGATGACTCTAGCGACCAACGCCATGCACCACCGAGTGCCTTCACACTCTTGTACATGCGGGCGTGTGAACTACCTTATTAAGTCGACCTGTCGACATTGAATGGTCATTCGGCGGTTGATGACGTCATAGATGACGTCATTACCTGACCGAGTTGACCCAACCTAGGTTGACTGGGGTGACCCGACCCAAGTGTACCGTTGATCGATCGGACCATTGGCTGGTGGAACCGTTGAATGGTTGGACCATTGACTGGTCGAACCCGATTGAACCGGCAGCCGAACTGGCTCATGCACGCAAGCGTATGCAGTTCACACATCGCACACTCCAACGGCACATAAGGGAGTGTGGAAGCTTTGTTTGGGCATTCTTGAAATCAATGTGCTCGTATAGAAAAACTCTACACTGTGATGTATTTATTTTACATGTTTAATGCTTTTAAGGATGTAAAAAATACATGTAGAACACTAAATACATGTATCTTTGGGGGTTTTTTTGTGTATTTTTATGTATTTCTCTATGATTTTGGAAATACAAGTGCAAGTCCACATGTATATCATCACATAAGGAATGTGTAGAGCATTGATTTATTGATAACACGTATAAGGTTCACTACGTATTAATGAAGGAGCAATGTAAGTGACATGACACGTGATTTTAGTGACAAATTTCCCCTATCATCAAATCTAAAAATCACATTTATAAGGTAAATGTGAGACATAAAGTTTATATCCCTAATATGATAGAGTTTCAATGATTAAATAGAGTTGTGACTGCCAAAGTGGCATACTTGATTGAATTTGAGAAATATCGATCTCATATTATGGTGGAATATCTCATGTTCTAATATGTGGTCATACTCCCAAAGGAGATGATTGTATATTGGTTCTTAGAAGGATACATGTACAACATATAATTGAGGAGTGACTGACCCTAGTGGTTCATACACCCAAAGGTGGTGAATTTACAAAATGTTAGAAAATATTCTCATGATCGCTATCATGTGGAGAGTATACAAATGCATGTCATGTATTCTACCCAAAGGTGATTATATGATAATGTATGTAACTCTCAAAATGTGTAATTATACGATTTTCAAGTTACACAATACTCACATGATGCCAATTGTATACATTGTATGTTATTTATATCACATTCTCTATAAATGGCAACTCCATTATGATTGAAGTTCTTACTTGGTCAAATTTTAAGTAGTGAAAAGATGATTTTCTGCTTGGGACAAAGCTGGTGAATGTTCATATTGCTTTTACTAAGAATGAGCTAGCAATTTCATTGCCGATAATATGGAACTAGAAAGCACATTTTGCTACTTGAAAGAGCAATCAAATTTGTTAGTTATCCATGAAGCGTTCTATTCAAGAACACTTGAAAATGGTTTACCAGCTAACTACACTACTAAAAGGATAATGAAAAATCTTGGTGACCTAAAATTATGTCTTGTGTAATGCCAAAGTTGGGATAAATGCAATAATTCTTCAACATGAGGTATGATGGTTATGATGAGGTTAAGGATTATGTCCTAAGGATGTTAAATTTGAAATCCAAAATCATATTTATAAAGGAACTCATAAAACCACTGGTTATTATGATAATTTGGTCTCAAGATAGCATCCCTTAAGAGAAATGGTGTCACGCCCCGAACCTCGAGTGCGCGCACATCCCTCAGTGGTCGATAAAAATTTGCAACATCCCAGTCGTCGACCCAATCGATTATGCACATGCAGAAGCGTATAAACTAATCCCCTGACAATAACATACATGGGATAGAAAAGCGGGACAACAAATTTCAAATCAAACACATTATTAAAAACTACAATCTGGTTTACAAACAGAGGCCAACTCTAGGGTCTAAGTACAGGAGGTCTATCTCCAAAAGAACTTCTAAGCCACCCATGCTCCTGACCCTTTCGCCTCAAGCTCCGAGTTCTTCACACTAGGGACCTGAAAAGTTAAGCCCACAATGAGGTGAGACAATATCTCAGCAAGTTCACCCCCTAAACCCCGACTACGAAGGAAATACGCCTAGAGGCAATCTATGCACACAATACAGAAGACTTACCTTGCCTCGGTTCCCTCCTGCATGTTAGCACAATTCATATATCACATAAGTGCAGTAACAACAATCGAGCATTTGGAACGTCTCATTTCAATCTTAGTCAATCAATCAATCAATCAATTGAATCAATACAATCGATCCATCATTCAATCAAACAATCTCTCACAGGGGTCCCGATTATAAGGCCAAATCATTATGACACATCTCATACCGTGTCACACAATTTCATCCCATAATCAAGCGCAAACAATTCATATCGGTGGTTCCATCCACGCCCGATATTCACTCTCAATATTCAAATTCCTAATCCAACCTCAACATCCCCACTCAATTATCCGACTCAATGCTCAATACTAGGCTTAAGGTTCTAGAGGTGCCCTCTCCCCACGAAGTTCCGACATTGCATGGTACTTAGTCCCTGACCACAATCAGTCATAGTATGAGGTACTAGAGGTGACTCCCACGAATTCATACTGTCGTGTACCACTTAGTTCTCAACTATACTAAGTAATAGCTCAAGGTACTAGAGGTGGCTCCCATGAAGTCACGTTGTCGTGTAGAACTTAGTTCTTGACTATAAAAAGCACTAGTACAAGGTTCTAAAGATAACTCACACGAAATCTCGCTATCGTGTAGCACTTAGTTCTTGACTATGCATGACAGTACCGCAAGGCTTCTAGAGTTGACTCCCATGTGAATCAATTCACCATGTAGCACTTAGACCTTGACTACAATAAGCAACGGTACAAGGTACTAGAGGTGGCTCACACGAGGTTCCATTATCGTGTAGCACTTAGTTCTTTACTGGCTCACAACCCATCGGGTTCCCTCAACACAACACATGTCACCTCAACTTTGAATAATCATCTTGCCATGACTATGAACCATCACACGATCACTCAATCACGAACAAGGGCATTGTGCTCTGCACTTAAATGCCTTAATTAAGATGACAAATTTGGCCTATTTCATTCATACTAAAAATACTCGATAAAATAATCGTGTATGGGTACACGGTCAGTTTGAGCCAAAAATACTATATCTTCCTTTTCAAAAATCCCACTATTTATTATAGTGCCTAAAAAAAAAATTTTGGCGTTAAAAATCGAGGCTCGGTATTTTCTTATTAAATACCGAAATTACACAATTTCGGGATAAATACCCAAAATTGCAATCACCACTCAATTTGGACAAAATGGCATTCGATTGCAAAAACTAAACACACCATTGCAATCAGCACGAAATTCTAGTCACCGGCTATCCCAGTATAATTTCCAAAAATGTGGCATCCCAGAAATTAGGGGCAAGCCCTAAGGTGTCCTAAAGCTCTCAAATAGGTAATGAATTTACCTATGGGTTGTGTTTTAGCCTTTAGTTTTCTCTTAAGGCTTTGTGTTTTGTGCTTGTGTTTTAATTTAAGTTTTTGAATTTCGATTATAAGGTAAATTAATGAGAATAGTTTATGCTTGGCCATGCATTTTATAGACTAAGTTCTCATAGATAAATTATTATAGGATTTTAATTGGGTGAAATTTAGTGATTAGTCCCTAAAAAGAAATTTCAAAAAAAAAATGGAAGAGAAAATTTGGATTGGGCCTTGGGCCCAAGGGTGGACCCTAATGGGCCAAGTTGGCCGGCCCATTAAGGCCCACAAAGAAGGGCTGTCGTCGGCCCAAGGGGGGGGGGGGAAGAAGTGGCCGGCTCACTTCTCCCAAGTGGCCCAAGAGGCCCAAGCCCAAGCCCATTTGCATGAAGCCTTTGCCAAGTGGCAAAAGGGGCTTGCCATGCATTGGCTCTTGGGGGAGGCAATCTAATGATTGCCTCTTGGGGAAATTAAAGAGGAAGACATGGCCGGATGGGGGAGAGGAGAGAGAGAGGAGTGTCGCACGGTGAGGAAGGAGAGAGAGAGAGAGAGACTTGCGAGAGAGAGGAGGAGGAGGAGGAGGCCGAGAGGAGAGGTCGCCGTTCGCCGCCGTTCGTCCGCCCTTTCTTTGGTGTTTGAGGCAAGTTAGGATCCATCTCTTCTCTTGCATGTGTGTCTTGCATGTTGGTTGGATCTTTGGTTGTTTAAAGGTAAGAAAACGGAGTTAGGATGGTTTGTTCTTGAAGATGCTTGCTATTTTCGCATGAACCGCCTGGGTCAGAGTCTTGTGAGAGCTTGCATGCATGTTTGCAGTTCGATTTTGACTTGGATCTCTTCATGAAAGTTGTAGCCAACACCTTGAAATATAACATACTAAAATTTCGTGCAAAATGATAAAGATTTATGGGGTCAAAACCCCATTTTTCGGAGACTCTAGATCTGGAACTATTTTACTGACCTTGTGGTAGATTTGTGGCTGCATGTTGATTTTTACCATGAATATCTCTTCGACTTCTTCATGAAACTTGTAGAGCACATCTTAAGGATCAACATAATCAAATTTGAAGCAAAATGAACAAGTATAGCTTAGGAAACCAACCTGATCTTGAAGATGATGAATCTGGAGTCGCGGTATGGGACACCCGAGACTTCGTGGACCCATATGGAGGTTATCCTTTGGAATGTTGGCTTAAGTTCCTTCATGAAAGTTGTAGGGGATCCTTATAAGTAAAACATATCCAAATTTCAGAGAAAACGAAGAAGGATAGGTAGGTCAAACCTCAATATTTCGGACATAGGACCCTGGACGTTTCGGTAATCTGACCAGTAGCTTCGTGGGACTATAGAAATTTAGCTAAAAATAATTTGGCCTAGATTCCTTCATGAAAAATCTAATTTAGTGTCTTAACTATAACCTGGTAAAATTTCATAATTTTCGGAGGTCGTTTGGGCATTTTAATTAAATTACTTAGAAAACTGCACATTCTGCCTTTGTCCGAGATTCCATGCGGTAATTTTAGAAATATTACCTTTTGTGTAGAAATTGATGTGGCTATGTGTTTTTCTGTAGAAAATCACTATTTTGCTGTATTAAATTATCATATGCTTTGATTTCATGAATTTGTGATTTGTGTGATTATTTAATTAACTAAATTGCAAAATAGGATAAGTTAGAATTTAAATAAATTCTAAATGCATTTGGTAAGTACATTGTTTTGAGTGGCATATGTTCTATAAGAACTTAATTACTATGGGTGATTGCATTTACTGCATGTATGTAAATGCTTGATGATGCATGTATAAGAACGAAGATGATCTTGTTTTGCCATTACATCATGTGCATGGTAATTTGAGACTTAATTGGCAAACATAATTAATGGTAAACGAGGAAGTTGTTGGGGGAGGATGATAATGCCCGGAATGTATAGAGATACATGGCCGGATGACCCTGGGAGTATTAGGATGCCCGGAATTGTTGGGTGCCGGAAGCCTCAGAGGTCTTTGCCCGAGGGGATGCCTCGTGATGCCAGTTGGGGTGCGAGATGCCCGGGATGTGGGGGTGCCGGATGCCCGGTGGCCATGAATGGCATAATTCCGGAGGTTCTTCTCGCAATGCCTGGATAGGGTGCGAGTGTAAAGTATGGGATGGATGATCCCGAGGAAGGGTGATGTGAGGATCAATTGAGAATTAAAAGTGGAAATTTAATCATGCATATGTGACATGACATGATGAGGACCACCTATGGCATGATGACATGCATGTGTGATATAACATGATGAGGACCACCTATGGCATGATGACATGCATGTGTGATATAACATGATGAGGACCACCTATGGCATGATGACATGCATGTGTGATATAACATGATGGTGACCACCTATGGCATGATGACATGCATGTGTGATATGAGATGATGATAATCACTTATGATATAATGACATGATGACATGTTGGCATGTATATATGATATGATGATATGATGACATGATGACATGATGGCATGATGGCATGTATATAAGGTATGATGATGTCATGCATGTATATATATGATATGATGATGACATGCATAGATGATGTGGCATGATGACATGCATATGTAACATAATATGATGATAATCACCTATGATAAAATGACATGATGACATGATGGCATGATGGCATGTATATAAGGTATGATGTGGTCACGCATGGATAATGTACGTATGATGATGATGTGTGATGGCATGTACATGGCTTCGAGGTAAGTACGTTGGAACGCATGAATGACATGTATAATGTAATTGTTCGTATTGTTTAAATGCATTGAGTGGTGATTGGATTCCTTTACCTCTGAGTGGTTGTACTCACCTTCGGGGACCAACATTTCAGATTAACACGATGCCACTCCCTGCCGTCACGCGGGGAGTATTTTACGGCCTTCCGTTTGATGTGGAGGTCGAGTTGTTGGAGATCGATTGTCCCACCCTACCGGGTCTGACGTTCATCTGAGTTCGCGCGATTGTGTCTTATGACGTGGGTCTGTCTGGGGGCCCAGTCATTCAGGAGTACGTGTCCGTCAACATTCGCCGTGACGGAGTGATGATGGGGATGCTGCCGCCCCCACCGCCTGATGCACCAGATTGGGTGTGACGGCTCGCGCGCGTGGAGTAGGAGTTGGCAACTTTTTGGGATATGGCCGACACTAGCAGTCCGAGGGGAGGATACTACACGCTGTTTTTAGGGGGTCGTGTGTTCCTTTTTGGGTTAAAGGCCGAGCGTTTGGAAGAGTCTTGGCCTACCTTTTTGATGTACCGACCCGTGGGAAAACCCCTCGTAAATATATATATGTAAATAAAAGTGGTTCGGCCTTGTGTTTTCTTTCAATCAAAATAGTCAGTGTGCATTGTGCTGTCGTTAGGGAAGCGGAGAGATGGTGAGACTCGCCTCTTATTTTTCGCTGTGAGCTGCGCAAATCCCTAAAGCCTTTTCAAAAAAAAAAATTTGCACCTAAGCCTCGGCCCGAATTACAATTCTTTCTTCTATCGTCGTATAAGTTGTTTTTGACTTAATTTCTTAACGCGTAGTATCTGTGGCGACCCTATCGGGTTTTGGGGGTGCCACAAAAAAATAATAAATAATTAAATAAATACAAAAAATAATTAAATAAATACAATTAATTACCAAAAATACAGACTTATGCCGGAAATGCTTAATTAACCGTCCGAACGGGCTGGGAAAATTTTCGAACCTATCTAGATAAATAGCACAACTTATCTAGTCTCTAATCTATCTGATCTAACCACCTAACATACACAAACGAATAATTAAATCGCTAATTCGTTTTAACTAACCACCTAATCCATGCTTAACCTAAACTAATCACCCATTAAGTGTCATTAACTCCCTAAGCAGTGAGTAAACTCACCAATTTAGCGCAAAAATTGGTTCACGGTGACGGCGGCGCGACGGCAGCCGAAACTTGGGCTTACGGTAGTGCCAAAGGGAGCTCGGACTGGGCCGAAAATAGCCTAACAAATCTCAGCTTAGGCTGAGATTTGTTCTTGAATTGAGCCGGATTGAAAGTTGGGCTAACTTCGGTAGCTAGAATGCGTGGGCAATGAAGACGACAACTTGCTGGGCTGAATTTGTTTTGATGGAGGTGGGCTGACATGCAGGTTAAGTCGTGGATCTCGATGGTAGCAAGAGAAGGTCGTGGGGTTGCTTCGGTGGGGAAGGGCGTTGGTCAAGAAGGGAACATAGACAAGTGAAAAGGGTGAGCTGGCGACAGCAACATGAGAAGTGAGTCGGTCGAGTCAACATCGAGCTTTGCTGGGTTAAGTCAGTGGAGCTGCAGCATTGATAATGGGCAGGTGTTGCTGAAGCTTGGAGCACTGGCAGTGGGGTAGCTAGCGTTGAAGGTGTTGCTGCAGGATGGGGGGACGCTGGCATGAGTGGAGGTGGAAAAAGCTTGCGAGGAAAAATGAAAGCGAAAACAGAAGCAAGTTGATCCAAGGGAGGGGACACTCGAGCAGAAGAAAAATGAAAAGAATGCAAAGGCAGCGAAGGGATGAAGGAACTGGCAGAGGCGTGAGAAGGAAGAGAGGGAAAGGATGAGGGAGAGAAAGGACAAGGCCTTGAATGTGATATCCCAGATTTTCAATCCTGTTTTCTACAGAATTAATCAGGCATTTCATCGACGTGCCTATAGGGCTGTTCTCAGAGCTGATCACTCTTGAGATAACTAGATTATCCAGGGAAGCCATTAAGGACTTTTAAGGCAATAGACTTGAGAATTCGACCAGGAATCGGCTTCTGAACCGTGCTCATCTTTAGAGGCCATTACAGCACAGTATTAAACCGATTTCAGATCAGAGATAGGTCAGTTCGACTGAGATGTGTGGCCAATCATGGGTGACTCCACTAAATTGGAAAATTCTCGTCGACCGACACTAGTTTGATTTTTACTATCGTTTTGGTACCCTATGTCCGTATTTGAATCCTCGAGATTTTCACGACAACCGAGAGTCGCCAATGTGTCAAGTGGGTTCAGTGTGGCTTGAAGATAATCGACCACGAGTCGTTTGCCCTAAAAAGTTCTTAAAACTACCGGTAGCCTAGGTTACGCTAAAAACGCGCCGAAGTGAAATTAACCGCGAATTTGAGTCCAATTTTAGAAATTGAAGATTTTGTCATGTCACAATAAATTCTAGGAACGTCGACTTAGTCTCAGAAGATTTTTTTTCTGCAACCCAAGACTTTTTGGGAAAAAGTCAACATATGACCATTTTTGTCCAGATAATGCCGAGGATTATTTTTGGTCGCACATTTAGGAAGCAAGTGGATTGTATGCGTGAGGAAAAATGCCAAATGGATCGGTGAGGTACCAATTGAATTTATGAGGGCCAAATGAGATTGATTTGAGGTGGATCAAGTGTCCAATTGAGAGAAATGTGTAGCCAATTCATATGCCCCCCAAGCCTTTTGGACCACTTCAAAGGTTGTAAAGGTGTGCTTTGGTGGTTGAATGGCAGCCATAGGATCTTGGTTTGGTGGACAAGCTCAAGGGGGGACAATTTTGTGGAAAATCAAGGCCAAAGGGCCCTCCAACCTTATCTCTCTCTCCCTTTCTCCCTCAAGATCGACAACCAGCTTCTTTTCTCTCCCTCCTTGCTTGTTCGACGCTTTCCAGCCAGCAGAGGAAACCACCGGAGACAGCTGAGCCACATGCCGTCGTCGTCCGTGCGCGCCACCACCCACGCGCACTGCTGTCTACGTTCGACCGCCCCACCGTGCGACCCCAACTCCCCTCAGCACTGTTCCGCCATCCAACTTGTTGTCCAGTAGCCGTGAGGGACTACGGAAGACCACCGGAGGTCCGTCAAGTTCCCGTTCAGACTGACACCACCCGCTGCCCTTCCCCGAGCCTTGCCACTCATTTTAGCTTTGCTTCTTCTGTTTTGCAACTCAAAACAGAGAAGGAATTTGTGGGTTTCTGGCCGCCGTCTAGGTCCGTATTGGAGGTGTTCTGGGCCTCGAATCCTAAGCTCGCTTTGGAGAAAAGCGACCCCCGCGACGTTCCCGTCGATTTGATCTGACCCGTACATTAAACAAGTGAGTTTAACTCACTAAACCTTGCTTAGTAGACTAATGATGCTTAAGGGTTGATTAGATTTAATTAAGCATGATTAGGGGGTCATATTAGATTAGAGTAATTAAATTAGTGATTTGTTTATGCATGTTAGGTGGTTAGACATAGCCATTAACAAGTAGAGAAGTTCTAGTATTTATTGAACGAACCTCGGAATCTTTCCGGGTCCATTTTGGCGTCCAATCGGGCATTACGTGCCTAAATTGGATTTATTGCTATTTAATAATTAATTTTTGTATTTATTTATTTATTTATTTTTCAGAAATTAGGCTAGGATAGTCGACGACCGGAATTTTGTGCTGATTATCGTGGTGCAGTCTGTTTATTTATTTGAGCTTTAATTCGTGCTCAATTGATTTAATGATGAATTTTTAAGATTTATTTCTAAATGAATTGAATTTGGGTATTTAATTGAAGAACAACCGAGCATCGGTTGTCCGTCCTAAGAATGTTTTGGTAGACTACGGGAAATAGTGGAATTTGTGGAATTGGAATTGATTATGCATTATATTACGTCTGCTCGATGACTAAGTACGTCATCTCGAGAAAGACGTTAGGTTACACCGGCTCGATGGCTAAGTACGTCATCTCGGAGAAAGGCGCTATGTTACATCCACTCGATGACTAAGTATGTCATCTCTGAGAAAAACGTTATGATTTGTTGATTCAGTGATTGATACATCACCTTGGAGAAGGCACGTGGGCTCGGAGATTCGGTATGTCATCCTGGAGAATGCACGTAGGCTCGATGATTGTGTATGTCGTCTCGGAGAATGCACATGGGCTCAATGACTAGGAATGTCATCTTGGAGAATGCACGTGGGCTCGACAACTAGATATTCCATCTTGAGAATATATGATATTAATTAAATGACCGGGGAAAGGTTAGAATGACATGTAATCGACTAAGTCGATTGATCGATGTTTCGATCTATGGTGAATAATTGAATGCCTATTGAACTGTGTTGAATTGCAGGTGGAATCTAAGGCAAAGGTAAGTCCTCTGACTTGTGTTGTGCATAGGCAATCCTTATGGCATATTGGCCTTCTAATCGAGTCTTAGGAGGGTAGAACTCACTAAGACATAGTCTCACCCCGTTGTGGGAAAATATTTCAAGCCTGTAGATGGCAGCATCTGTACCTCCCCCTCCTCTAGAGCAGTTTGGTACACCACAGGACATTTCGGAGATAGCTTACCACATACCAGTAGATGGCCACCCCGAGGGTCTGGAATATGTTTTGGTGAAGTCCACCGTTTGGGTTGATGTGGGCAGAGACGATTTTGTGCCCCACGAGTATAGGTCGTGGTATCGTTACTGCCAGGACGGGCGTAAGGATGGTCCTATACCCGAGTCGACTATACCATTGGATATTTTGGAGAAGGCTTTTTGGTGAGGGTACAGCGGACCCTAAAGACGGAACAGTGGAAGTTGCTAGGGATCCTAAGTTCGAGAGTGAGACAGAATCTCTAGTATACTCAATCGATGATGCCAACTGGAGTGAAGAAGAAGGAGAGATTGTGGAACAGGAGGAGGAGGGACTAGAAGAGGATGAGGAGATGGAAGACCCTGAAGAGGAGTCGGAAGAAGAGGAGCCTGAAGAAGAACCGGAGAAGGATCCAAAGGATGATCCCGAGTATGATCCGAATGAGGACTGAGACCTCACCCTGTTTTGCAAACTCTGAGTTGTGATCTAATGTCTGATAGATCCGACATGTTAATAGTATTGTAATATATACTATGAGGTTTGCTTTGTATAAAAGTGTGGTTATGATTTTCAGTTGTGAAAAATATAGCCCTACTTTTCTATCACATTGTTTGATTGTCTGGGGATTATTTATTTGCTTCCGCATGCGCATTAAAATAAATGGGTCGGTGATGCGTCCTAGGACGTCGCTATTAATCGACCAGGTGAAGGATGGGCGCGTCCCCGAGGATTGGGGTGTGACATCCCCTTTTTGTGGTATCTTAGCAAAGGTTAGGGATTGGAGTGATAAGGTGCGATGCCTATGGGATAGTAGTAGGAAAGACCTCTAAATTCACAACTGGTGCATGTTTGTGATAGCTGAGTGTTAGAATTGCTTGTTGTTTGAATCGCTATGTTTTTAATTATGTGTGGAATTGGAAGCAGGTATCAATATTTTAAGCTGAGCTATGAGCAATCAGGAGCAAAGAACTCCTACCAAAAGGACCGTGCGTGCCATGACTCGGGGTAGAACGCCAACCAGGGTCGGTACCTGAGGAGGCCGTGGTCGAGCGCCGACTCAAGCTAGCGCGAGTGGAGTGGCACCACCTGTAAGGGGTGCCGGGGAAGCAGCCCCTGATGATCCCAGGATAGAAGGGATCATGCGAGTGCTTGAGGTTATGGGTACCAGAATGGATCAACAAGCGCGGAACCAAGCCGCTGCTGTTGAAGCCGCCACGTAGGCCGCTACTGCTGCTATTACCACTGTTGCTGAGGCCACCCTTGCTGCCGCACCTGCTCCTGCACCTATCGCCGCACCTGCTGCTGCACCTACCACCGCACGCGTCAAAGGTCTGCCAAGAATTGTGGTCGCTGAAAGACCGATTCACAAGCTGGTGGAGCAATTTTTAAAATTGAACCCACCTCAGTTCACCAGGACAGGAGACCCCGAAGTTGCTGCTTCGTGGATTCAAAAGTTGGAGAAAGCATTTGCACTATTGATGTGCAATGAAACCGGAAATGTAGTCCTAGCAACTTATCAACTAGAGGAAGTTGCGAATACTTGGTGGAAAACTACCTGAGAAACAATATTTCCAGAAGGTGTCATTCTGGAGTGAAACACCTTCCTGAAGGCCTTTAATGGCAAATATTTCTCAGAGATTGTCGGAGAGGTGAAGATGGCAGAATTTCAACGTCTTCGCCAAGGTTCTCTAACTGTTGACCAATATGAGGCGAAGTTTGCTAAACTTTCGTAATATGTTCCAAAATTGATTAAGAACCCAACAAACCGAGTGAGAAGGTTTAGGGATGGTTTCAGACCGAACTTGAGAAGCATATTGGTCTCTCTAGATCTGAGGACTTACGATGACATTTATGGGAGAGCCTAGAAGATTGAGAAGGATCAGAATGAAAGAGCTGCCTCATCTGGATCGAGGTTCAACTTTCATCGAGAGAATATCCGCCATGGGAAGAGGCCCATGCTTGGAGGCAAGTTTCAAGTACCACTGAATAGGAGAGGTGGAGTTGGCAAGCCTGTGCCAAATAGGAATGAAGTGTGTCATGTTTGTGGAAGATGACACAAGTCAGCCCCATGCCCATCTAGGATGAGAGCATGTTTCGAATGTGGTCAACAGGGCCACATAGCCAAAAATTGTCCTAGAAAGCCAAGAGGACAACTGCAACTACCGCCACCTCCGCAAATGGGACAGATAAGAGGGTATGCCCCTCAGAACACACCACAAGGAGGATAGCTGAGACCTCCAGTTCATGGCATAGTATATGCAATCACGCAGGGTCAGGCAAATACTACGCCTGGCGTGATCATAGGTATGGTTTCGCTTAACAACCATCCTACCTATGCTTTGTTTAATTCGGGAGCAACTCATTCCTTCATCGCCGAGCAATATGTTAAGTTAAGATTGAGTCCTATATTGTTGGAGTTAGCAGTTTGCAAATCTACACCATTGAAGGATAAAGTAATAGCTGTTATGGGTTGTTCTGGTTGTGAGTTAGAGATTGGTGAGCGAGTGGGGAAAATTGATTTGTTAGTCCTAGCCATGTATGATTTCGATTTAATAATTGGCATGGACTAGCTCACCGAGCTAAAATGGACTGCTATCGCAAGGCGATTCAATTTGACCCGTTAGTGGGTGAGAGTTTCGAGTTTATCAGGGGTCGAGGAGGTCCCTCGATTATCTTGATCTCATCGCCAAAGGCAACTCATTTGTTAGACAAGGATTGCCATGGGTACCTAGCAATTGTCGTGGATACGACAATTAAGGAGCTGAAAATGGAAAACATTTCAATAGTTCAAGAATTTCCAGATGTTTTCCCTAAGGAATTGCCAGGATTACTACTAGAGAGAGAAATTGAATTTGTGATTGAGCTAGCCCCCTAGGCAGAGCCAATCTTTAAGGCTCCTTACCGGATGGCATTATCTAAGTTGAAAGAACAGAATGTGCAAATGCAAGAGTTATTGGATAAGGGATTTATACATCCCAGTGCATCACCTTGGGGAGCACCAGTTCTATTTGTCAAGAAGAAAGATGGTTCATTGCGTTTGTGTATCGACTATCGGCAACTTAATCAAGTCACGATCAAGAATAAGTACATGTTGCCAAGAATAGATGACTTGTTTAATCAGTTGCAAGAAGCGTCGATATTTTTAAAGATCGATTTAAAGACAGGATATCATCAGCTGAGAATTAGGAAGAAGGACATTCCTAAGTCAACATTTCATACTCGATATGGTCATTACGAGTTCACAGTGATGCCATTCGAGTTGACGAATGGTCTAGCTACCTTCGTGGATTTGATGAACAGAGTATTCAAGGAATATATGGATCGGTTTGTGATCGTGTTCATCGATGATATTCTGGTGTATTCGAGAAGTGGTGAAGAGCATGAGAGTCATATGAGATTAGTGCTCCAAACCTTAAGAACTCATCAGTTGTATTCTAAGTTTAGCAAATGCGAGTTTTGGTTGACTCGTGTTGCGTTCTTAGGTCACGTGATTTCCGGAGAAGGAATCTCCATGGACCCGAGCAAGATAGAAGCAGTGATTAACTGGCTGAGACCGACAATAGTGACAGAAATCCGAAGTTTTCTGGGTCTGGTAGGTTATTACAGACGGTTTGTGGAAAGTTTCTCATCTTTAGCATCGCCTCTGACAAGACTCTTGAAGAAAGAAGAGAAATTTGTACGGACAGGCAAGTGGAGCGTAGTTTCGAAGAGCTTAAGGAAAAGCTGACTACCGCACCTGTGCTGATAATTCCATCTAGTCCTGGAGGATTCGAGATCTATAGTGATGCGTCGTTCAGAGGATTGGGTTGCGTACTGATGCAACATGGCAGAGTTGTTGCTTACGCCTCCCGTCAATTGAGGCCTCATGAACAGAATTATCCAACGCATGACTTAGAGCTTGTAGCGATTATCTTTGCCCTGAAGATTTGGAGACATTATCTATGCGGAGAAAAATTCCAGATCTTCATGGACCATCAAAGTCTCAAGTACATGTTCTCTCAGATGGAGTTGAACATGAGACAACACAGATGGATGGAATTACTGAAGGACTACGATTGTGATATCTTGTATCACCTGGGAAAGGCAAATAAGGTTGCCGATGCTTTAAGTTGAAAACCTTCAGTAGCTCATTTATTGATTAAGGAATGGAATCTAATCAAGAGAGCTCGAGATTCAATATTCAAATTTGAGGTAGGCCACCTTTCAAGTCTTATGGCCACCCTCAGAATTGAACTGGATGTTCAGATTAGAATCAAGCTACTCCAACCGACAGATCTAGATGTATAGAAAATTCTACAGGAAGATGCTGAGAAAAGAAAGGCTAACTTTCAAATTTCTGATGATGGAACATTGAGGTTCCAAGGACATTTAGTTGTACCTGACAATGTGGAGCTTAGAGAAGATATTCTATCTTAAGCACATCATACCAGCTACAGCATTCATCCTGGAAGTACTAATATGTATCAGAATCTCTGTCAACACTATTGGTGGTCAGGTATGAAGGTGGATATTGCCAAGCATGTCGCCAAGTGTTTGACATGTCAGCGGGTCAAAGCTCAGCATTGCAAGCCAGGAGGACTTCTGCAACCTCTCGAGATCCCATAATGGAAATGGGAACATATCACGATGGATTTCGTGACCGAACTACCGTGAAGTCAAAGAGGAAATGATTTGATTTGGGTGGTAGTCAATAGACTGACAAAGTCGACTCACTTCATTGCAGTTCGAAAGGACCTCAGTTTGGATAGGCACGCAAACCTGTACATGCATCAAGTGGTTCAAATCCATGGAGTGCCAATTACGATAACTTCAAATCGAGACCCAAGATTTACTGCCGCTTTTTGGAAGAGCTTGCAAAGTGCTTTAGCTATAAAGCTACAATACGACATATCATCCTCAGACGGATGGCCAGTCTAAGAGGACAATTTAGACCCTCGAGAACATGCTGAGAGCTTATGTACTAGACTTCAAAGG
The DNA here is from genome assembly GCA_014182565.1 of Eucalyptus marginata. Lineage (NCBI taxonomy): Eukaryota > Viridiplantae > Streptophyta > Magnoliopsida > Myrtales > Myrtaceae > Eucalyptus > Eucalyptus marginata. Next base: position 45,154,645 of record CM024587.1, on the reverse strand, counting down.
AAGTTAGGAAGATCAGCTTCACCTGGTGGAGTTTGCCTACAACAACAGTTATCAGCAGAGCATCCAGATGGCTCCTTTTGAAGCGTTGTATGGCAGAGTGTGTAAAAAACCAATGTGTTGGGATGAAGTTGGGGAAAGGAAGATGACACACCTAGAGTTGGTTTAACAATCGGGATAAGTACACTATCAATGCCATAAGTTGTGTACGGCGCTCACTTTGATACCAAAAGTTTATGTCAGATCACTTAAGTGCCAAAAAATTTGAAAAACGATCATTTTAGTTCCAACTCCGATCAGATTGATCGGAAATCCAACGTGGCACTTTTTTATTAATTTTTGAAGCTGGCGTGGCTCACCGAAGAATACAATCGGCATCTAAACCACAAAACGACGTCGTTTGGCTTCTTTCCCCCAAATCAAAACCCTAAATCCCCAAATTAAAAGAGAGAGAGAGAGAGAGAGAGAGAGAGGAGGCATGTTGTCTTCTTCATTGTTCTTCCTCGAAGAACAACACCAGCACTAGCACCAGCACCAGCAGCACTCCAGTAGCAGCACCAGCAACGGCACCAACAGCTGCGGCGGCGGCGCACCAGTAGCGACACCTTTGACCCCTCTTCTTCCTCCTCCTCCTCCTGCACCCTCACCTCCTATTCTTCCTGCCACTTCTTGCTTGAGCAACAATCTCATTCTCTCCTCACTCACCTGGTCGAGCAGCTACAATGGTGGCCGAGCGACAGTGGCCAAGCATTGGCAGGCAAACAACGGTGGCCAAGCGACGAAGAAGAAACCCTAACCCTAATTTCAATCCACGTATGAGCTATACGACATTGTTTTTGCGAGGATATCCACGTATAATGGCAAAACGACGTCATTTCTTGAAGAGGATGGAAAATGACATCGTTTAAAAGCCGAGCAACTTTTTTTTGTTTAAATATAAAAGCCATGTAATTAATCTGGCCAAAATTTCTCGCCAGTGGCACCAAAGTAATCGTTTTTTCTCCAATTTGGCACTTAAGTGATCCAATAGAAACTTTTGACACCAAAATAAGCGTTGTACACAACTTATGGCATTGATAGTGTACTTATCCCTTTAACAATCAATAAATTCCATGGCAGTAATCAGAAGCAGATTGAAGACCGCTTAGAGTAGACAGAAAAGTTACGCAGATAAACGCTGGAGATTGTTGGAACTCCAAGTTGGTGATCATGTTTTTCTAAAAGTGTCACCAATGAAGGGAATTTCGTGCTTTGGAAAGAAAGGAAAACTGAGTGTGAGGTACTTAGGTCCGTTTGAGATTCTTGAGAGAATTGGGACTTTAGCATATTGTCTTGCGTTGCCGCCGAGACTGGCGCAAGTGCACGACGTCTTTCACGTGTCCATATTAAAGAAGTATGAGCCTGACCCAACCCACGTGCTCAATTTCGAGGAATTGGACTTGGATGACCGCGTGTCATACGTTGAAAGCCCGATTCAGATTGTGGATAGAAAAGAGCAAGTTCTGCGTACAAAGATCATTCCGTTGGTCAAAGTGGTCTGGCAACACCACGGTACTGAAGGAGCAACATAGGAGGCTGAAGCATCGATGAGACAGTTGTACCCCCACCTTTTTGTTTAAAGTGTGTAAGGTTTAAATTTCAAGAACAAAATTTTTATAAGAGGGAAAGAGTTGTGACATCCCAGATTTTTCAGTCTTGTTTTCTACTAAATTAAACGGGCATTTCATCGACACCCCCATAGGGCTGTTCTCGAGCTGATCACTTTTGAGATAATTAGACTATTCAGGGAAGCCATTAAAGACTTTCAAGGCAATAGACATGAGAATTCGACTAGGAATCGACTTCTCCACCGTGCTCATCTTTAAAAGCCATTACGACATAGTATCAAACTGATTTGAGATCAGAGATAGGTCAGTTCGACGAGATGTGTGGCCGATCGTGGGTGACTCCACGTAATTGGAAAATTCTCTTTGACCGACACTAGTTTGATTTTTACTATCGTTTTGATACCCTGTGTCCGTATTTGAATCATTGAGATTTTCACGACAATAGAGAGTCGTCAATGTGTCGAGTGGGTTTAGTGTGGCTCGAAGAAAATCGACCATGGGTCATTTGCCCTAAAAAGTTCTTAAAACTACCCGGTAGCCTAGGTTACGCTAAAAACGCGCCGGAGTGAAATTAACCGCAAATTTGAGTCCGATTTCAGAAATTGAAGATTATGTCATGTCACAATAAATTCTATGAACGTCGACTCAATCTCAGAAGATTTTTTTTCGGCAACCCAAGACTTTTTGGGAAAAAGTTGACATAGGACCGTTTTTGTCCAAATAATGCCAAGGATTATTTTTGGTCGCACATTTGGGAAGCAAGTGGATTGTATGGGTGAGGAAAAATGCCAAATGGATCGGTGAGGTACCAATTGAATTTATGAGGGCTAAATGAGATTGATTTGAGGTGGATCAAGTGTCCAATTGAGAGAAATTTGTAGCAAATTCGTATGCCCCCCATTGCCTAGCCTTTTGGACCACTTCAAAGGTTGTAAAGGTGTGCTTTGGTGGTTGAATGGCAGCCATAGGATCTTGGTTTGGTGGACAAGCTCAAGGGGGGACAATTTTTTGGAAAATCAAGGCCAAGGGGCCCTCCAACCTTATCTCTCTCTCCCTTTCTTCCTCAAGATCGGCGACTAGCTTCTTTTCTCTCCCTCTTACTTGTTTGACGCCCTTAAACCAGTAGAGGAAGCCACAGAAGACAGCTGAGCCGCACGCCGTCACACGCCACGCCGTCGTCGTCCGTGCGCGCCACCGCCCGCGCGCACCGCCATCTGCGTTCGACCGCCCCACCGTGCGACCCCAACTCCCCTCACCACTGTTCCGCCATCCAACTTGTTGTCCAATAGCCGTGAGGGACTGCGAAAGACCGCCGGAGGTCCGTCGAGTTCCCATTCAAACCGAAACCACCCCCCTCCCCGAGCCTTGCCGCTCATTTCAGCTTTGCTTCTTCATTTTTGCAGCTCAAAACAGAGAAGGAATTTGTGGGTTTCCGGCCACCGTCTAGGTCCGTTTTGGAGGTGTTCCGAGCCTCGAATCCTAAGCCCGCTTTGGAGAAAAGCAACCCCCGCAACGTTCCCATCGATTTGATCCGACCCACACATTAAACAAGTGAGTTTAACTCACTAAACCTCACTTAGTAATTAAATTAGATTTAATTAAGCATGATTAAAGGGTCAGATTAGATTAGAGTAATTAAATTAGTGATTTGCCGATACATGTTAGGTGGTTAGACATAGCCATTAGCAAGTAGAGAAGTTCTAGTATTTATTGAATGAACCTCGGAATCTTTCCGGGTCTGTTTTGGATCCAATCGGGCATTACGGGCCTAAATTGGATTTATTGCTATTTAATAATTAATTTTTGTAATTATTTAATTATTTATTTATTTTTCAGAAATTAGGTTAGGATAGCTGACGACCGGAATTTTACGTTGATTATCGTGGTGCAGTCTATTTATTTATTCGAGCTTTAATTCGTGCTTAATTGATTTAATAATGAATTTTCAGGATTTATTCCTAAATGAATTGAATTTGGGTAATTAATTGAAGATCAACCGGGCATCGGTTGTCAGTGCCAAGAATGTTTTGGTAGACTACGGGAAATAGTGGAATTTGTGGAAATGGAATTGATTATGCATTATATTACGTCGGCTCGATGGCTAAGTACGTCATCTCGGAGAAAGACGTTAAGTTACGCCGGCTCAATGGCTAAGTACGTCATCTCGAAGAAAGGCGCTATGTTACATCCGCTCAATGACTAAGTATGTCATCTCGGAGAAAGACATTATGATTTATTGATTTAGTGATTGATACATCACCTTGGAGAAGGCACGTGGACTCGAAGACTCGGTATGTCATCCTGAAGAATGCACGTGGGCTCGATGATTGTGTATGTCATCTCAGAGAATGCACGCGGGCTAGGTGACTAGGTATGTCATCTTGGAGAATGCACGTGGGCTCAACGACTAGATATTCCATCTTGAGAATATATGATATTAATTAAATGACTAGGGAAAGGTCAAAATGACATGTAATCGACTAAGTCGATTGATCGATGTTTCGATCTGTGCTGAATAATTGAATGTCTATTGAACTGTGTTGAATTGCAGGTGGAATCTGAGGCCAAGGTAAGTCCCCCGACTTGTGTTGTGTATAAGCAATCCTTATGGCATATTGGCCTTTTAATCGAGTCTTAGGGGGGTAGAACTCGCTGGGACGTAGTCTCACCCCGTTGTGGGAAAATATTTCAAGCCCATAAATGGCAACACCTATACCTCCCCCTCCTCCAGAGCAGTTTGGTATACCACAGGACATTTTAGAGATAGCTTACCACATACCAGTAGATGGTCACCCCGAGGGTCTAGAATATGTTTTGGTGAAGTCCACCGTTTGGCTTGATGTGGGCAGAGACAATTTTGTGCCCACGAGTATAGGTCGTGGTATCGTTACTACCAGGACGGGCATAGGGATGGTCCTATTACCGAATCGATTGTACCCTTGGATATTTGGGAGAAGGCTTTTGGTGAGGGTACAACGGACCCTAAAGACGGAGCGGTGGAAGATGCTAAGGATCCTAAGCTCCGGAGTGATCCAGAATCTCCAGTATACTCAATCGATGATGCCAATTATAGTGAAGAAGAAGGAGAGATTGTGGAACATGAGGAGGAGGGACCAAAAGAGGATGAGGAGATGGAAGACCCTGAAGAGGAGTTGAAAGAAGAGGAGCCTTAAAAAGAACCGAAGGAAGATCCAGAGGATGATCTTGAGTATGAACCGGATGAGGACTAAGATCTCACCCTGTTTTGCAAACTCTGAGTTGTGATCTGATGTCTGATAGATCTTACATGTGTTAGAACTAGAATTAGCACCTAGAGGGGGGTGAATAGGTGATTAAAGCAATTTTAACAATTTAATCCGAATGAGAGATTAATGAATTAAAAACAATAATCACTGCAAATGAAAGTAATGAAAGATAAAAGGATTAGGGATAGAGAATCAAGACTCCAGATTTATAGTGGTTCGGCTTAGACCAAGCCTACGTCCACTCTCCGCACGGACAGCCCTTTCGGCTGAATTTCACTAAGAATCAAAAAGAGTGATTACGGTCTCACGCTCTTGAGTCCACAAGTGTAGAAGCTCTACTACACTTCATCAAGGTCTCACCACAATATGATCTCTCTTTTGATTACATATAACGCTCGAAGAATAAGATCACAAAATAATAAAGGAGATTCAGACTTTGGAATTCTTCTATTCGACACCTTTAAACAACTAAAGTGTCTCTCTTATATACTTCTTCAGGCCTTCATTACCGTTGGCACCTTCCAAAGAAGTTCTTCCAATCAACCCGTTGGACAGAATCAATTAGAGAGATCTCGAGCTCTTTAAGGTAAGTGTTGATAGCCCATCAATCATGCTCGCCCATACAATCAAGATCTTGGTTTCCATAAGTAAAACTTTCCAAATAAGTTGTGAATCTTTAGAGAATCTATATAAATTCGGATACGAATATAAGATCTTGTAGTGCTGATTCCAGTCGAAAAGATATTCCATAGCCGTTGAAGTAAAAACTGTGTTGGATAGAATTAGAATAGAAGTCTTCAACTTGTCGGTCTGGAAACTGTCCATGAGAGTAGACTTTGAAACTTGAGTCTTGTTATCGTCAGACTTGGATCTTCAGACTTTGCTAGTAGAGTCTACAAGTCTTCAGACTAGACTGAGGAAAATGATTTGTCAACTTCAAAATATCTTAAGAGAATTTATCCAACAATCTCTCCCTTTTTGATGGTGACAAAACTTTCCTGCAGATTTGAATATTGTTGCCCTGCAATACAACTTTTAAGCCAGCATTGATATCTAATAAAAGATTAGAATAAAAATAGTAGAAGTTGTCCTGTACACAGACTTACCATGTACACATATCTGCATCCGCAGAAACTTCATTAGTCATGTGCAGACATTACTATCTTTATCTAATTTAATAGCTTAAGGTAATGTAGCAATAAGCACATATTCAAAAACTCAAGATAAAGTCAAAATATCAATCACAATCATAACAAACTATTAAAACCAAAAAGATATGTTTAAAAATGAAGATTTGGGTTTGGAATGAGGATAGAGGATAGAGTGAAAGTCTTGAAAATTTGCAAAGTCTTCTCCCCTTTTTGTCGGATTAAAAAGAAATCAAGGAGCACGAGGAATGCAAACAAGTTGAAAGTCCTCCATAGACTTGACAGCTTCCTTCCAGCTTCCTCAAATCTTCCCGTAGTTGAGCAAGAGCAAGTGCCTTTGCGTGGGCTCCCGAACTCCGACGTTGAACATCTTTAAGCTGATCATGCATGGTGATGAACATGGCACGATTCTCATTCTGAAGAGTCTGAAATTCACACCCCATAGCATAGATTTGGCCTTTGAGCTCCAAGATGATGTCAAGCAATCTTCCAAAATCTCCTGAATTGTCAGTCTGTGTGCTTGCGTCAACTCGGTCTGATGATGGAGTCAAGCTAGTGTGAACATCAGCAGGGAGATCAATATTTGGAGATGATGCCTCTCCCTCAGGAAAATGAGCAGCATGAACATCTTCTGCATCAGGAGGCGATCGACTAACACCTGCACTGGTAAAAGTCAGTAGAAGAGGAGTACATTCTCTTTGGACATCTCCCCCTGTTTCAATGTCTTCTGGAGGGGAGAAGTACTCTTCATTCTGAGGAGTTTCCTCAGTGACAAGATGTTGTTGATCCTCCTTTTCGCCGGAGAATCTCGCTTTGGCCGGTGAGTCCGCTTGTTGATGCCGAGAGTCCTGTCTTTGCCGGCTCTTCCTTTTCATCTTTTCTTCTTTCTCTTCTTCCTCTTTTTCTTTCTCTTCTTCTTCCTCTTTCTCTTCTTCTTCCTGTAAGGACTCCTTTTCCTGGTGTCCTTTCTCAGTTTCCTCTGCAAATTGTTGTTCTGGAACAGCTGAAACAGGTGCAGGATACTGAGAAACAAGGGCACAGATAGGCAAACCATCCTCATCATCTTCATCCTCCATGATGATTGCCCGCCTCCTTTTGATAGGACCAGTTACAGGTTCCTTTCCTTTTCTCTTGGCCGCAGAAGAGTCTGGTCTAGACTTAACAAGAGTCTTCTCCTTGAACTGCTCCAGCTTCTTGCTGAGTTCTTTCAAATGCATCTTGTAATCATCCTCAGTCCGATGACCATTTGATCAATAGTCTTCACAGAGAGAATGTGAGGAGGCCGAATGTTCAAGTGTCTGAAAAGACAAGTGATTAGAGCAGCATAAGGGAGTTTTCCCTTGTCCTTTGCCATAGACCTGTACATGTGAAACATGATAGTGTGTGGCAGAGAGAAGTTAAGACCGATCTTGATTGCATACATCAATTTTGCCTCTGAGATGGACACATTTGCCTTTGAAGTTGATTTCGGTCTAAGACAGTTGATCACTATCTTGTGAAGCATAGTGTTTGTGGCATTCATCCTGGAGTAGGAGAGACGACCTTCACCAATTCTGTCTCTCGCAAGTTCTAGAGTTGCATGACTCACAGCCACAGAAATTGATTGGAAAGCCCCTCTTTCCACACCAATTACATCCGCCAATGTGTCCGTATCAACCACATATTCTCTATCTCTCACACTGAAGGAAAAGCTATTGGCATCAAGAAAACTGAGATTTGAATAAAAATATGTTGTTAATTCAGAATAAGCCACATCACACTCAGTACAGAACTTATGAAGTTGAAGATTCTCAAACTTCTCTCTCAGATTGATGCTTAATAGATCCAGAAAATCAAAATCCACTGTTCGTGGATTCATCACCCCACGCTTCAGCAGTTTCTCATGCACCTTCCTGTGTCCTTCTGATCGAAACAGATCATCCTTCTTTCCTCGAAGATTTGCATCCACACCCATCCAAGGTTTAAAATGTACAAACATTTTCTCATCATCATCCTTTCCCTCAGGTTGATTTACAGCACCAAATCGAGGGTCATTGGGGAAGTTAGCAAAGACTTTTGCTGCCGTTCCAACAGGAACAACGCCCGATCGCTCCATCATAGTGAGAAAGTGTGTTCATTTTTATAACATTTTTCTTTCAAAAATTCATCAATGAAGGTCATTGCAGAACCTCCTTCCTTCAACACAGAGTATAGCCTATAAACAAACGCAGGCTTAAGGGATCTTACAGGTTCAACATCTTCAAGAATTGCTTCTGCATGTTGAGGATGACGAACATGAGATCTAGTTGAGGAGGTGCGCTGTTGAGATTGTTGGTGTGACTGTTCTGTTGGAGAGTTACTTTCTTCTGTGAGATCAAAGTGCGTAGGCCCTTCACCGAGCCATGTGGTCCCCTGTTTGCTATCCTTGAGGATTTCCGTTGGAAAGACATTGTCGCTTTCTTGGATGGAACTTTCACATTTGTATCGCAAGAAAGTCAAAAACTTGAGAAGTAGAAATTTAGGAGAGAAATTCCAGACGAGTGAAAAGCTTTTAAACTAGGGTTTCGGGTAAAGTAAAACGAAGAAGGAGAAGGAGTATATAAAAACCGATATGGGGTAACTCAAGCGTCGCAATTTGGAAATATTAAGAATTTCCTTTTTTTAAAAAAAATAACTGCCTTAATAAATCGATAACCACCCATTTTTAAACTTAACTGCCTTAATAAACTCAATTTGAGATAAACAGACAATCTTACCTTTTCGAAATATCAGTTTGAGTAAATAAATGAACTTACAATCGTGTCGATTGGTATTCTCGGTCTACAACCTTTGAGTCTCGATACTGCGTCGACTTTAGATTCTCGAGTCGAGCTTCAACATTCTTCAAGAGATAAAATATTGAGTCTTGAGCGAATAGACTCAAATAAGCTTTTCTCAAGTGGCTTTGTGAAGATGTCTGCTAGTTGATTCTTTGAGTCAATGAATTGTATTAAGACTTCTTTGTTCTGAACATGATCTCTTATAAAATGATGTCGAATCTCAATATGTTTTGCTCTTGAATGTAGGATAGGATTCTTTGTAAGATTGATTGCGCTGGTATTGTCACATTTGATCTCTGTGCAAGAGTCTTCAATACCAAAGTCTCGTAGTTGTTGTTTTATCCATAGTATTTGAGAACAAAGAACTCCCAAGGGCTACGTACTCGCTTCACTGTTGAAAGAGCCACAAGTACTTTGCTTTCTTGAAAACCAAGATACCGCCCCCGTTTCCAAGTAATTGACAAGTACCTGATGTGCTTTTTCTTTCAACTCTCTACAACCTGCAAGATCTGCGTCTGAATAACCAAGAAGAGTATAGTCTCCTTCTTTGGGATACCATAGACCAATCTTAGCAGTAGTAGCAACATATTTAATGATACGTTTAGCAGCACTTAAATGAGATTCCTTAGGATCTAATTGAAACCTAGCACATATGCAAACACTAAATAATATGTCAGGTCTAGATGCAGTAAGATAAAGAAGTGAACCAATGATACTCCTGTATAACTTTTGGTCGATTTTCTTCCCTGCTTCATCGTTGTCTATCTTTAAGGAACTTGACATAGGTATGTCGGTCTTTTGCAATTCTCCGGACGAACTTTTAACAAGTTCTTTTGCATATTTTTCTTGATGAATGAAGATTCCTTCCTTTAGTTGTTTCACTTGTAGACCAAGAAAGAAGGATAGTTCACCCATCATGCTCATCTCAAATTCATCCTGCATAGACTTAGAAAATTTCTTGCACAAAGTCTCATTAGATGATCCGAATATAATGTCATCAACATAAATCTGAACAAGTAGAAAACTTTTACCTTCCTTTTTAATAAACAAAGGAGTGTCTACCTTTCCTTTAGAAAAGCCATTTTGAGTTAAGAAATTACTTAGCCTTTCATACCAAGCTCGAGGAGCTTGTTTCAATCCATATAAAGCTTTCTTCTTCTGAACACCGAGTCCGGTTTCTTTGAGTCTTCAAATCCGGAGGTTGTTCCACATAGACTTCTTCTTTGATAAATCCATTCAGGAATGCGCTTTTGACATCCATTTGAAATAACCTGAAATTCTTATAACAAGCAAAAGCAAGTAGTAACCTAATTGCTTCTAACCTTGCTACTAGAGCATAAGTCTCATCATAGTCTATCCCTTCTTCTTGCGTGTATCCTTTAACCACGAGTCTTGCTTTGTTTCTTGTTACTTTGCCTTTCTCATCGACTTTGTTCCTGAAAACCCATTTAGCTCCAATAACAGATTTACCTTTTGGTTTAGGAGTCAATTCCCATACGTCGTTAATACTGAATTGTCTGAGCTCTTCTTGCATTGCTTCAATCCGACTTTCATCGGCTAAAGCTTCTTCAATGCTTTTGGGTTCTATTTCGAAATAAGTGCAACAGCGCTAGAGTCTTCTCGCCTTTTGGATCTTGTCCGAATTCCCTCATTAATGTTTCCAATAATGAGTTCTTCAGGATGACTAGACTTGTGCTTCCAGTTACTGGACAGTTTGATAGATTGTTGATCTTTTCTTCAGTTGATTCTTCATCAGTAATTCTTACTTTGTTGTTACCACCAAAAGAAACTTTTCCTCCGTCTATTTGGACAAGTTTTATGAAGCAACTTGAGTCTCCCGTCATATGTCTTGAGCAGCCACTATCAAGATACCATTTAATCTTCCTTTTGATAGTAACCTGTAATTAACACAAATTCAAGCTTTCTTTGGTACCCATATCATATTGGGTCCAGAAGTGTTAGAGCAATAGCCAGTCTTAGCCCAGTTCCTTTTAATAGGTCTCCAAACCAAAGGACATTCTTTCTCAAAATATTCTGAGCTTTTGCACTTGGAACATTTCAAAGCATTTCTGCCAACAGGTTTTATAAAGACTTTCTGGAAATGATTCTTATAAATAATTCTGGCTGGTCTCTGTTTGATTCTTTCCTTTACCTTTGGGAAATCAATTAGAGGAATAGTTTCAGAAGTCATACCAAGACCTAACTTATCAAAGTATGGTTTTTGTATCGAAAGAATCTTATCCAACTTTTCAGAACCATTTGAAAATCTTTTTGATATGTTAGTAATATCATTTTTCAAAAGATTATTTTCATTTGAAATAGAGTCTGAGTTTTCTTTCACAACAGCAAAGTACTTTTCCAACTTTTCCAACTTTTCTTTCATAAGTTTTTCCTGTTGCTTCAATGTAGAATTTTCCTTTTTAATTCGAAGATCCTCTTAAGAGAAGTTTTTAGACTAAGACAAAGTTCATCAATATATTTAGAAACCTTGACAGGAATTTTTAGGTTACTAACCTCGAGTTCACTATTTGAGTCTGTGTCTGAATCAAGGTCTAAGTCTGAATCTGATTTTGCCATTAAACAGATATTGGCATAATCGTCATCACTTTCTTCACATTCAGTATCACTCCAAGTCTCTGCTTTGAGTGTCTTCCTGTATTTCTCAGTCTTTCCTTTTCTCTTCTTTAACAGAGGACGGTTGGGTCTGATGTGTCCCTTTTTTCTTGCATTGAAAGCAAATCACTTCTCTGTTAAAATCATCTTCCTCTGTTGATTTGTTTTGAAACCTTTGTGAGCTTTGTTTCTTCCAATTGAATTTCCTTCCTTTTCTCGTTCAACTTTCAATCTCTTTATCATGAGTGCCGTTCTTCATCATCTAGATCTTCTTCGAGTCTCGTAGCATCGAATAGTCATTAGACTTTAAGGCAATAGATTTCTTACCTTTTGAATCTTCCTCTTCGTTGGTCTGTTCTACTTCATAAGATTGAAGAGTCCCAACCAGCTCGTCTACTACGAGAGTGGAGCAATCCTCTGTGTCTCTCTTATTGAGGTTTTTATGTAATTCCGCCTTTATAGAGTCCTCGTAGGAGTTTGTTGACCTTCATATGTTCTCCGAGATTGGATGTCCCCGATATTCAAGACCATTCACAATTTCAGTAAAGCGACTAAACATGTCGGTTATTGATTCTCCGATCTCATCTTAAAGACTTCATATTGTCCCAAAAGAATATTGATCCTTGTTTCTTTCACTCGATCGGTCCCTTCATAGGTAATGTGAAGCCTATCCTGACTTCTTTTGCTGTATCACAAGAAGATATTCTGTTATACTCGGTAGGGGATAAAGCACAATATAAGGAGTAAATGGCTTTAGCGTCAAGAGTCTGTCTCTTGGTGATTTCTTCTTGAGTCAGTAGAGTGGGATCAGCAACTTCATTTCCTCTCTCTGATTTTGATGCAGCAGCAGGAATGATTCCTTTATCTACCACTTCCCATTCCAAAGGATCTTTCGATCTTAGGAATGCTTTCATCTTGTTTTTCCATATGCTATAGTCTTTTCCATCAAAGTATGGAGATCTGGTATTGCTTTGACCTTCAACCAACCCTGTAGGCAACATACTAGCCATAGATCTTTTACTCAGAAGTAAAGACACTTCTTATGAACGAGTACACAAGCTCTGATACCAATTGTTAGAACTAGAATTAGCACCTAGAGGGGGGTGAATAGGTGATTAAAGCAATTTTAACAATTTAATCCGAATGAGAGATTAATGAATTAAAAACAACAATCACTGCAAATGAAAGTAATGAAAGATAAAAGGATTAGGGATAGAGAATCAAGACTCTAGATTTATAGTGGTTCAGCTTAGACCAAGCCTACGTCCACTCTCCCGCACGGACAGCCTTTCTGGCTGGATTTCACTAAGAATCAAAAAGAGTGATTACAGTCTCACGCTCTTAAGTCCACAGTGTAGAAGCTCTACTACACTTCCTCAAGGTCTCACCATAATATGATCTCTCTTTTGATTACATATAACGCTCGAAGAATAAGATCACAAAATAATAAAGGAGATTCAGACATTGGAATTCTTCTATTCGACACCTTTAAACAACTAGAGTGTCTCTCTTATATACTTCTTCATGCATTCATTACCGTTGGCACCTCCCAAAGAAGTTCTTCCAATCAACCCGTTGGATAGAATCAATTAGAGAGATCTCGAGCTCTTTAAGGTAAGTGTTGATAGCCCATCAATCCTGCTCGCCCATACAATCAGGATCTTGGTTTCCATAAGTAGAACTTTCCGAATAAGTTGTGAATCTTTAGAGAATCTATATAAATTCGGATACGAATATAAGATCGTGTAGTGCCGATTCCAGCCGAAAAGATATTCCATAGCCGTTGAAGTAAAAACTGTGTTGGATAGAATTAGAATAGAAGTCTTCAACTTGTCGATCTGGAAACTGTCCATGAGAGTAGACTTTGAAACTTAAGTCTTGTTATCGTCAGACTTTGATCTTCAGACTTTGCCAGTAGAGTCTGCAAGTCTTCAGACTAGACTGAGGAAAATGTTTTGTCAACTTCAAAATATCTGAAGAGAATTTATCCAACAACATGTTAATAGTATTGTAATATATACTATGAGGTTTGCTTTGTATAAAAGTGCGGTTGTGATTTTCAATTGTGAAAAATATAGCCCTACTTTTCTATCCCATTTTTTGATTGTCTGGGGATTATCTATCTGCTCCCGCATGCACATTAAAATAAATGGGTTGGTGATGCGTCTTGGAACGTCACTATTAATCGACAAGGTGAAGGATGGGCGCGTCCCCGAGGATCCAAGCATGACATTGAAATTCAAGGGAAAATATCTCATTTTCATCAATGCTTGGTCCCCTAAGTCTTCATGTTCATCCCCTTGGTCCCCCATAATACTTTCTTGCATAATAATTCCCACAAACTCTAATTTGATGCCAAATGTTGCAGCCCCACACATGCTTATGAATTTCACCACTTGGACTTCAATTTCTTCACCAATTTCTCCAATTTGATGTCCAATTTTGTTGAGGAAGAAGCCCACACAATTTCCCTTCACCAAGTAGCTCACTTTGGAGGTCAAAAATCCCCTCAATTTGGCCCCTCCAAATTCCCTTTTTTTTTTCCGACGCGATTTTAGCGTGACCTAACCTACCGGGTAGCTTTTAGGAATTTTTAACACAATTGACCCATGGTCGATTATTTTCGAACCACATTGTACATCTTTGACACATTGGCGACTCTCGGTTGTCGTGAAAATCTCGAGATTTCAAATACGGACACAGGGTATCAAAACGACAGAAAAATCGATCTAGTTGATCGACAAGAATTTTGCAATTAAGTAGAATCACCCACACTTAATCACGTGGTTCGGTTGAATCAACCTATCTCCAGTCTCTAATCGATTTTTAACTGTACCATAGTGACCCTTGCATATTAGCACAGTCGTGCAATTGATTCCTGGTCGAATTCTCAAGTCGGTCGCGTTTATATCCTGAACGACTTCACCTGATAAGCTAGTTATCTCGTGAGTGGCTAACTTAGAGAAAAATGCCATAGGCGCGTCAATGAAAAGCCCAATTCATTTCATTGAAAACAAAGTTGAAAATCAAGATGTCACAAATGGTATCCTTTACTACTTTTGTGAGAAGAAACGACACATAAAGAAACACTATGATAAATATAAAATTTGGTTGTCCAAGCGTGAGTTTACAGTTAATGATTCTTTGGCATTTGTTTAAGAATCCAATTCTTATCGAAAGTCTCATCTAGTCCTTAATGGCTAGATAGCAGTGCAACAAATTATGTTGTTTACCATAAGAGGATTCATAAATCGAAGGAAGCCAAATTAGGATGAATTATTACTCATCATGGGAAACAATATTAAAGTCGACATCGAGTTTGTGGGAGATATTGTTGTGATTCTTGATTCTGGATTCTAGTTTTCATTTGATGTTGAGAGACACTTTTATGTACCTTCCTTTAGATGTAACTTATTTTTCGTATCATGTCTGGAAGTGTGTGGCTACTCTTTGAAGTAAAGAATAATGTTATTTCTATATTTTTCAATTCAAATAAAGTTGGGTGTTGCAATATGTCAAATGGATTGTATCAATTGTGTTAATCTCCCAATGATATGTCACGTCCCAATCCTCCGAGCACGTGCGCATCCCTGCTTGGTCGATATAATAGTGATGTCCTAGGACGCATTGCCGACCCATTCATTTTAATACGCATGTGGAAGTGAATAATAATCCCCAGACAACAACACAATGGGATAGGAAAGTAGGACCAATTTTTCACAAAAGACATTTTTATAAACACACAGGTTTGTACACAGAAGCCTACAAAAAGGAGATCGGCTTTCAACAAAAGAGAAATGTCATAGGACTAACTAGTTGGACATGCTCGCTGATTCACCGGGCTTCACCTTCTAAACTTCGGGCTTCGGCTCCTCCACTGCCGTCAACTAGGGACCTGAAAATGTTATCCCATAACGAGGTGAGATGACGTCTCAGCAAGTTTAACCCTCTAAGCCTTGACTAGGAAGAAAATATTGTTAGAAAAATCCTCTTAAGGTATTTTGAAGTCGATAAAACATTTCCATCGCCCTAGTCTCAAGACTTGCGACTCTACTGGCAAAGTCTGAAGACCAAAGTCTGAAGACCTCCAGACTCAAGTTTCAAAGTCTACTCTCATGGACAGATTCCAAATCGACAAAGTTAAAACTTCTATTCTGATTCAATCTAGTATGGTTTTGACTCCAACGGTTAAGGAATATCTCACGACTGGAATTAGCACTTCAAGATCTTCTATTCGTATTCGAATAATCTAGATTCTCTAGATTCACAATTTATACTTGGAAGGTTCTACTTATGGAAACCAAGATCCTGATTGTATGGGCGAGCAGGATTGATGGGCTATCGACATTTTCCTTGAGGAGCTCGAAGACCTCTTTAAATTGATTCTATCCAATGGGTTGATTGGAAGAACTTCTTTGGAAGGTGCCAACTGTAATGAAGGCATGAAGAAGTATTTAAGGGAGACATTCAAGTTGTTCAAGTGTGCGAGATAGATGAATTCCAAAGTCTGAATCTCTTTGTTATTTTGTGATCTTATTCTTCGAGCTATATTTGTAATCAAAAGAGAGACTGAAGTGTGGTGAGACCTTGAGGAAGTGTAGTAGAGTCTCTACACTGTGGAATCCAGGGCGTGATACTGTAAATTCTCTTTTTGATTCTTAGTGAAATCCAGCCAGTGAGCTGTCCGTGCGGGAGAGTGGACGTAGGCTTGGTCTAAGCCGAGCCACTATAAATTTGGAGCCTTGATTCTTTATCCCTAATCCTTTTACTTTACATTGCTTTCACTCACATCAATTATTGTTTTTAATTCCTTAGTCCATCATTAAATAAATTGTCTATACATTCTGTTAAGTTTTATAAAATCATTTTAATCACCTATTCACCCCCCCTCTAGGTGCTCGTTCTAGTTCTAACAAATATGCCCAAAGGGCTGCCTAAGCACAATCACGAGTCAGAGGGCTTACCTTGGCCTTAGTTCCTTCCTGCAAGTCAATTCAATAAACAATCATCGAATCACATCATCACATCAATCAAGAATTCATATCGAATCATCGATCAATCGACTCAGTCGATTACATGTCAACAAGACCTTTCCCCAATCATCTCACTTACTCACCCCAACGCTGATTTACAGCTCAGCGAGCACAGCCTACTAAATCTTTGGCGGTAATGCCGAATTACGACTCAGCGAGCACAACCGATTCCGAATTTGGTGGTAATGCTGAATTACAGCTCAGTGAGCACAACCGATTCCAAGTTCAGTGGTAGATTACAATCCAATGGATACGGCCATACTTCGGCGGTAATGCTGAATTACGGCTCAGTGGCACAACCGACTCCGAGTTCGGTGGTTTTCTTGATCTAACCCACAACATCACACGATTACACCCACGGCCAACAATAATACACTTCTCAACTTGATTCCTCAATTAACAAGACATCTTGGCCCATTTTTCCCATATTAAAGGTATCCGATAAAATAATCGTGTGTGAGTACACGGTCGGCCTTAACAAAAAATATGATATCTTTACTTTCAAAATTCCCACCATTTATATAGTCGATAAAAAAAAATAAAAAAAAAACATTTTTGGAGTTGTAAACCGACGTCCAAAGTGATGTTCTAATTAAATACTGAAAATAAATCAATTTAGGAATAAATTCCCAAATCACACACAATCAACACAAATTAAAGCTCAATTAAATAAACAGATCACACCAATGGAATCAGCATAAAATTCCGGACACCGGCTATTCCAATCTAATTTCCATAAAATAAATAATTAATTAATTAATTACTAAAAATAATTATTAAATGCAATAAATAGCAACTTAGGCCCGTAAAGCCTAATTGGAAGCCGAGACAAGCCCGGAAAATTTCTGAACTACTCTAGATAAATACTAGAGCTTGTCTAGGCTCTAACTACTCTAACAACCTAACATGCAACAAAAATTAATTAAATTACTAATCTAATCTAACTATCCACCTAATCCATACTTAGCCTAAACTAATCAACCCTTAAACGTCATTAACTTACTAAGCAAGGATTAGTGAGTTAAACTCACTTGTTCGATGATCCACTCGGATCAAACTGACGGGGACGCAACGAGGGACGAGAAACTCCAAAGCGGGACCACCTTTCGAGGTCCGAAAATGGGCTAAAGCAGGCTGAACAGTGGCCTAAAGACCCACTGACTTCCGATTCTAAGCTAGACTGAGAGAGGGTTGAATGGGAGCTAGTTGAGGCGACAACGGGCTGAGATGGGCTGAAAGGACCGAACCGAGTCTAGGCAGTGGCGGTAGGAGCTCCGATGGTGGCTTACGGCGGCTCAAGCGTCCTTGGCAGCTTGCTAGAAGCAAGGACGATGAAGATGACACAGTTGGATGGTGCAGAGGCGGAGGGCACATGCGGGTGAGCGACGGCGTCGCGGTGGTGTGTGGTGGCTGCGACGGCTTCGGCTGCTTGCTGCGACGGCGAGGGAGCTGCTGGCTGGTGTCCTCTATGTTTGCTGGCTTCAAATGACAAGAAAAGAGGAGGAAGAAGAGGCTTCGATGGGTTGAGGGGAAGAAGGAGACCGGTTGAAGGCTGGTGGGGCCACCAAGGTCTTCAATCTCACCAAGGTCCCCTCTGGTGTGTCCCACCAAGTGGCTGTCTTCCACAACAATTTCCTTAGCCCTTTGGCTTCCTCTAGAAGCCTTGAAGAGGTCCAATTATTGTGGGCAAGGGGGGCACACGAATTTACATCGATTTACCTCCAATTGGACTTCGAATCCTCCTTGAATTCACTCAATTCGGCTCCTAAAGATTCAATTATCGAGCTCACAATCAAATTGGTATTTTTCCTCATCAATTGAACCCACTTGCATCCAAATTACATGATCAAAAATGGTCTTCTACATTTCCCGGACAAAAACGACCCTACCTCGACTTTTTCCCAAAAAGTCTCGGTTTGCATAAAAATCTTTGGAGACTGAGTCGGCATTCCTAAAATGACTCATGACATCACAGAACTTCCAATTTCTGAAATTGAATTCAAATTCGCAGTTAATTTCAATCCGGTGCAATTTTAGCGTGACCTAGGCTACCGGGTGTTAGGACTAGAATTAGCACCTAGAGGGGGTGAATAGGTGACTGAGGCAATTTTATAAATTTAACCGAATATATAAGCAATTTCTTTGAAGAGAGATTAAGGAATTAAAAACAATAATCGCTGCAAATGAAAGTAATGAAAAGTAAAAGGATTAGGGATAGAGAATCAAGACTCCAGATTTATAGTGGTTCGGCTTAGACCAAACCTACGTCCACTCTCCCGCACGGACAGCCCTTCTAGCTGGATTTTACTAAGAATCAAAAGGAGTGTTTACAACCTCACGCCCTTGATTCCACAGTGTAGAGACTCTACTACACTTCCTTAAGGTCTCACCACACTTTGGTCTCTCTTTTGATTACATGTATTGCTCAAAGAATAAGATCACAAACTAAGAAGGAGATTCAGAATTTGGAATTCTTCTATCCGGCACCCTTCAACAACTTGAGCGTCTCTTTTAAATACTTCTTCATGCCTTCATTACCGTTGGCACCTTCCAAAGAAGTTCTTCCAATCAACCCGTTGGACAGAATCAATTTAGAGAGATCTCGAGCTCTTTAAGGTAAGTGTTGATAGCCCATCAATCCCGCTCGCCCATACAATCAGGATCATGGTTTCCATAAATAGAACCTTCCAAATATAAGTTGCGAATCTTAGAGAATCTAGATTTATTCGAATACGAATATAAGATCTTGTAGTGTTGATTCCAGTTGAAAGATATTCCTTAGCCGTTGGAGTCAAAACCATATTAGATAAACTTAGAATAGAAGTTTTAACTTTGTCGGTCCAAACCGTCCATAAGAGTAGATTTTGAAACTTGAGTCTAGATATCGTCGACTTTGGTCTTCGAGACTTTGCCGCAGAGTCTGCAAGTCTTCGACTAGACGATGGAAATGTTTTGTCGACTTCAAAATATCTCAAGAGAATTTATCCAACAATCTCCCCCTTTTTGATAGTGGCAAAACTTTCCTGCAGATTTGAATACTATTGCCCTGCAATACAACATTTAAGCTAGCAATGATATCTCATAAAAGTTTAGAGTAAAGATAGTATAAGTTATCATGTACACAGACTTATCTTGTACACAGATCTGCATCCACAGAAAACAAATTAGTCCTGTGCAGATATCAATCAACTATCTTTATCTATTTTAATAGCTTAAAGTAATGCAGTAAAGCAAGCTTTCCAAAACTCAAGATAAAGCCATAAATTCAATCATAACAAAACAAAATATTAAATCCAAAGAGTTTAGAAAGTGAAAGTTTTTAGAATGGAGTGAAAATCTGCAAAGGCTTCTCCCCCTTTTTGTCATCATAAAAGGGTGAGAAAGTTATGGTGCGCGAGGAATGCGAACAAGTTGAAAGTCCTCCATAGACTTGACAGTTCCTTCCAGTTTCCTCAAATCCGCCTGTAGTTGAGTGAGAGCAGCGCCTTTGGCAATGACCTGAACCTGATGTTGAATATCTTTAATCTGATCATGCAAGGAGATGAACATGGCATGATTCTCACTCTGCAGAGTCTGAAATTCACACCCTAAAGCATATATCTGGCCTTTGAGCTCCAAAATGATTTCAAGCAGCCTTTCGAAATCGCCTGAATTGTCAGTTTGTGTGCTTGCATCAACTCGGTCTGATTGTGGAGTTAAGCCAGTGGAGTGAATATCAGCAGGAAAATCAGTGTTTGGAGATGTTGCCTCTCCCTCAAGAAAATGAGCAGCATGAACATCTTCTGCACCAGGAGGTGATCTACTAACACATGCACTGGTAAAAGTCAATAGAAGAGGAGTACTTTCTCTTTGAACAGCTCCCCCTGTTTCAATGCCTTCTGGAGGGGAGAAGTACTCTTCTTGCTGAGAAGTTTCCTCAGTGGCAAGATGTTGTTAATCCTCCTTTTCTGCTGGAGAATCTGCTCGATCTTCTTCGGCATGTGATTCTGCTGGTTGTTGCTGTGAGTCTGTCTTTGCTGTTTCTCCTTCTTCTTCTTTTGTCTGCAAGGATTCCTTCTCTTGGTTCCCTTTCTCAGTTTCCTCTGCAACTTGTTGTTCTGGTTCTGCTGACACAGGAGCAGAATACTGAGAAACAAAGGTAGAGATAGGAATATCATCCTCATCATCTTCATCCTCCAATATGATAGCTCGCCTCTTCTTGATAGGACCAATCATAGGATCCTTTCCTTTCCTCTTAGCAGCAGAAGAGTCTGGTCTGGTCTTAACGGGGGTTTTCTCCTTGAACTGCTCCAGCTTTTTGCTGAGTTCTTTCAGACACATTTTTGTAATCATCCTCAGCCCAATGACCATTTGATCAATAGTTTTCACAAAGAGAATATAGGGAGGCTAAATGTTCAAATGTCTGAAAAGACGAGTGATGAGAGTAGCATAAGGGAGTTTTCCCTTGTCCTTCGCCATAGACCTATACATGTGAAACATAATGGTATGTGGCAAGGAAAAGTTGAGACCGATCTTGATGGCATACATCAGTTTGGCTTCAAAGATGGATACATCTGTCTTTGATGTCGACTTCGGTCTTAGACAGATGATCACGATTTTGTGAAGCAGAGTGTTTGTAGCATTCATCCTTAAGTAGGAGAGACGACCTTCTGCGATTCTGTCTCTCGCAAGTTCCAGAGTTGCATGACTTACAGGCACAGAAATTGATTGGAAAGCTTTTCTTTCCACACCAATTACATCCGTCAGAGTATCTGTGTCAACCACATACTCTCTATCTCTCACACTAAAAGAAAAACTGTTTGCATCAAGAAAATTGAGGTTGGAATAAAAATAGGCTGTCAATTCAGAATGAGCAACCTCGCTCTTAGTACAGAATTTATGAAGTTGAAGCTTCTCAAACTTCTCCCTCAAATTGATGCTCAACAGATCCAGAAAATCAAAATCCACAGTTTGTGGGTTCATCACCCCACGCTTTAGCAATTTTCCATACACCTGCTTGTGTTCCTCCAATCAAAACAAATCATCTCTCTTTCCCCTAAGAGTTGCAGCCACACCCATCCTAGGCTTAAAATGCATAAACATCTTCTCATTATCATCTTTCCCCTCAGGCTGATTTAGACTACCAAAGCGAGGGTCACTGGGAAAGTTCGCAAAGATTTTTGCTGCCGTTCCAACAGGAACAACGCCTGATCGCTCCATCACAGTGAGAAAATGTGTCTCATTTTTATAGCCTTTCTCTTTCAAAAACTCATCAATGAAAGTCATTGCAAAACCTCCTTCCTTCAACGCAGAATAAAGCCTATAAACAAATGCAGGCTTAAGAGACCTTACAGGTTCGACATCTGCAATGATTTCTTCTGCATGTTGAGGATGACGAACATGAGATCTAGTCGAAGAGGTGCGCTGTTGAGAGTGTTGGTGCATCTGTTCACTTGGAAAGTCACGTTCTTTAGTGAGATCAAAGTGCGTAGACCCTCACCCGAGCCCTGTGGTCCCCTACTCGCTATTCTTGAAGATTTCCTTTGGTACGACATTTTCTCTTTCTTGGAGGGAACTTTCACACTTGTGTCGCAAGAAAGATAAAAGCTTGAGGAGAAGAACTTGAGAAGGAGAATCTCAGAGAGTGAAAAAAATTTGTGATCTAGGGTTTCTAGGTAAAGTAAAAAAGAGGAGGAGAAGGAGTATAAAAGGCAATCGATACGAGGTATCTAAAGCATCGCAATAAGGAAAGAAAAAAAAAATTCCTTTTCAAAAAATAACTGCCTTAAACAAATCGATAACCACCATTTTTAAGATTAACTGCCTTAATAAACTCAATTAGAGATAAACAGACATTCTTACCTTTTCGAGATAACAGTTTAAGTGAGTAAATGAACTGTAATTGTAACAACTTACAGTCGTGACAATTGGTATCCCAAGTCTAAATTTGTGAGTCTGATACTTTGTCAGACTTAGATTCTAAGTCTGAACTTCAATAGTCTTCGAGCGATAAAATGTTGACTCTTGAACGAATAAACTCAAATAAGCTTTTCTCAAGTGGCTTTATGAAGATGTCTGCCAGTTGATTCTTTGAGTCAATGAATTGTATCAAGACTTCTTTGTTCTGAACATGATCTCTTATAAAATGATGTCGAATCTCAATATGTTTTGCTCTTGAATGTAGGATGGGATTCTTTGTAAGATTGATTGCACTGGTATTGTCGCATTTGATCTTTGTGCAAGAGTCTTCAATACTAAAGTCTCGTAGTTGTTGTTTTATCCAGAGTATTTGAGAACAACAACTTCCAAGAGCTACGTATTCTGCTTCAGCTGTTGAAAGAGCCACAGTACTTTGCTTTCTTGAAAACCAAGATACTGCCATGTTACCAAGTAATTGACAAGTGCCTGAAGTGCTTTTTCTTTCAACTCTACAACCCGCAAGATCTGCGTCTAAATAACCAAGAAGAGTAAAGTCTCCTTCTTTGGGATACCATAGACCAATCTTAGCAGTTGTTGCAACATATTTTATGATACGTTTAGCAGCACTTAAATGAGATTCCTTATGATCTGATTGAAACCTAGAACATATGCAAACACTAAATAATATGTCAGGTCTAGATGCAGTAAGATAAAGAAGTGAACCAATGATACTCCTGTATAATTTTTGGTCGACTTTCTTCCCTGCTTTGTCTTTGTCTATCTTCAAAGAACTTGACATAGGTATGTCAGTCTTTTTGCAATTTTCCATACTGAACTTTTTAACAAGTTCTTTTGCATATTTTTCTTGATGAATAAAGATTCCTTCTTTCAGTTGTTTTACTTGTAGACCAAGGAAGAAGGATAGTTCACCCATCATGCTCATCTCAAATTCATCCCGCACGAGACTTAGAAAATTTCTTGAACAAAGTCTCATTAGATGATTCGAATATAATATCATCAACATAAATCTGAACAAGTAGAAAGCTTTTGCCTTCCTTTTTAATAAACAATGTAGTATCTACCTTTCCTTTAGAGAAACCACTTTGAATTAAAAAGTTACTTAGCCTTTCATACCAAGCTCGAGGAGCTTGTTTTAATCCATATAAAGCTTTCTTCGATCGAATACCGAGTCCGGTTTCTTTGAGTCTTCAAATCCATGAGGTTGTTCCACATAGACTTCTTCTTGAATAAATCCATTCAGAATGCGCTTTTGACGTCCATTTGAAATAACTTGAAATTCTTATAACATGCATAAGCAAGTAGTAATCGATTGCTTCTAACCTTGCTACTTTTGGAGCGTAAGTCTCATCATAGTCTATCCCTTCTTCTTGCGTGTATCCTTTAACCACGAGTCTTGCTTTGTTTCTTGTTACCTTGTCTTTTTCATCAACTTTGTTCCTGAAAACCCATTTAGTTCCAATAACAGATTTACCTTTTGGTTTAGGAGTTAATTCCCAAACTTCGTTCATACTGAATTGTCTGAGCTCTTCTTGTATTGCTTCAATCCAACTTTCATCAGCTAAGGCTTCTTCAATGTTTTTGGGTTCTATTTCAGAAATAAGTGCAACGGCACTAGACTCTTCTCGCCTTTTGGATCTTGTTCGAATTTGTGGCATCCTAGAAATCAAGGGCAAGCCCTAAGGTGCCCTAAAGCTTTTAAATAGGTAATGAATTTACCTATTGGTTTGTGTTATAGCCTTAATTCTTTCTTAAGGCTTTGTGCTTTTGTGCCTTGTGTTTTTAATTTAAACTTAAGGTAATTGATAAGGGTAAATTCATGTTTTGCCATGCTTGTTATAGATTTAATTTTCATAAAATGTTATAGGATTTTTAATTAGGGGTAATTAATAATTTTATTTAAGTTAAATTAGAAAAGAAGGTTGGATTGGGCCTTGGGCCCAAGGGTGGACCCTAATGGGCCAAGTGGCCGGCCCATTAAGGCCCACCAGGAGGGCTGTCGCCGGCCCAAGAGGAGGGGAAGAAGTGGCCGGCCCACTTCTTCCAAGAGGGCCCAAGAGGGCCCAAGCTTGAAGCCCAAGCCCATTCGCATGGGTCTTGCCAAGTGGCAAGAAGGCCATGCATGCATTGGCCATTGGAGAGGCAATGCAATGATGGCCTCTTGGGGAAATTAAAGGGAAGGCTGGCCGGATGGGGGAGGGGGTTGTCGCACAAGTGAGAAGAGAGAGAGAGAAATTGTGAGAGAGAGAGAGAGAGAGAGAGAGAGAAGGCCGAGAGAGAAAGAGAGGAGGCCGAGAGAGAGAGGAAGAGCTGCCGTCCGCCGCCGTTCACCGCCGTTTGCCGCCGTTCCTCTTTGCGTTTAAGGCAAGTTTAGGGTCCATCTCCTCTCTTTGCATGTGTGTTTTGCATGTTGGTTGGGTTTTGTTGTTTTGAATGCACGAAAATGGAGTGAGGATGGTTTGTTCTTGGAGGTGCATGCTGTTTTTCGCACGGATCACTGGAGTCAGAAAATTGTGGGAGCTTGCATGCATGTTTGGAGTTCGCTTTTGGCTTGGATCTCTTCATGAAAGTTGTAGCTAACACCTTGAACTATAACATACTAAAATTTCGTGAAAAATTATGGATATTTAAGGGGTCAAAACCTCATTTTTCGGAGACCCTAGATCTGGAACTGTTTTTCTGACCTTGTGGTGGATTTGTGGTTGCATGTTGATTTTTACTAAGAATATCTCTTCGACTTCTTCATGAAACTTGTAGAGAAAATATTAAGGATGAACATACTCAAATTTGAAGCAAAATGAGCAAGTATAGCTTAGGAAACCAACCTGATCTTGAAGACAATGAATCTGGAGTCGCGGTGTGGGATACCCGAGACTTCGTCAAACCATTTGGAGGTCTTCCTTTGGTAGTTTGGCCTACGTTCCTTCATGAAAGTTGTAGGGGATCCTTAGAAGTAAAACATATCCAAATTTCAGAGAAAACGAAGAAGTGTAGGTAGGTCAAATCTCCATATTTCGGACATAGGACCCTGGGCGTTTCGGTAATCTGATCAGTAACTTCGTGGGACTGTAGAAATTTTTCTAAAACGAATTTGGCCTAGATTCCTTCATGAAAAACCTATTTTAACGTCTTAACTATAACCTGGGAACATTTCATAATTTTCTGAGGTCGTATGGGTATTTTAATTGATTTACTTAGAAAACTGTGCGTTCTGCCCTTATCCGAAATTATATACGGAAATTGTGGAAATATTGTTTATTCTGTAGAAATTGATTGGCCATGCATTTTCTGTGGAAAAAATCACTATTTTATGGCATTAAAATATTATATGTTTTGACTTCATGAATTTGTGATTTTTGTGAATATTTAATTAATTAATTGCAAAATAGAATGAATTGGGATTTAAATAAATTCTAAATACAATTGACTAGTACATTGTTTTGAGTGACATGTGAACTTAGTTACTATGGGTGATTGTATCTATTGCATATATGTAATGCTCGATGATGCATGTGTAAGAACATAGATCATCTTGTCTTGCCATTACATCATGTGCATGATAATTTGTGACATAATTGGCAAACATGAGTAATGGTAAATGAGGTAATTGTTGGGGGAGGATGATGATGCCCGGAATGTATAGAGATACATGGCCGGATGACCCTGGGAGTGTCAGGATGCCCGGAATGGTTGGGTGCCGGAAGCCTCGGAGGTCTTTGCCCGAGGGGATACCTCGTGATGCCAGGTGGGGTGCGAGATGCCCGGAGCGGTGGGGGTGCCGGATGCCCGGTGGCCATGATTGGCATAATTCCGGAGGTTCTTCTCGCAAGGCCCGAATAGGGTGCGAGTGTAAAGTATGGAATGGATGATCCCGAGGAAGGGTGATGTGATGATCAATTGAGAATTCAAAGTGGAAATTAAATCATGCATGTGAAATATGACATGATGATGACATGCATGCGTAATATGACATGATGATGACATGCATATGTGAAATATGACATGATGATGACATGCATATGTGATATGACATGATGATGACATGCATGTGTGATATGACATGATGATGACATGCATATGTGATATGATGTAATGATAATCACATATGATATAGTGATATGATGATATGATGATATGATGACATGGTAATATGATGACGTGTATGGATCATATGGTATGATGATGATGATAATTCGAAGTCTATACTATATACGTATTATGATTGTGATGATGATGTATGATGGCATGTACATGGCTTCGAGGTAAGTATGTTGGAATGCATGTGTGACATGTATGATGTAATTGTTTGTATTGTTTAAATGCACGATTGGTGATTGGATTCCTTTACCTGCTGAGTGGTTGTACTCACCCCTTCGGGGACCAACATTTCAGATTAGCACGATGCCTCTCCCTGCCGTCACGCGGGAGTGTTTTACGGCCTTCCGTCGATGTGGAGGTCGGGGACGAGATCGATTGACCCACCCCGCCGGGGACCGACTTTCATCCGTGTGCGTGCGATCGTGTCCTATGACGTGGGTGCCGTGCTGGGGGCCCCGTCATTCAGGAGTTCGTGTCCGTCCATATTTGCCGTGACGGAGTGATGATGGGGATGCTGCCACCCCCACCGCCTGACGCCCCGGGATGGGTGTGATGGCCCGCGTACGTGGAGTAGGGGTTGGCAACTTTTTGGATGGCCGACACGAGTAGTCCGAGGGGAGATCGTTACACATTTTATTTTGAGGGTCGTGTGTCTCTTTTTGAGGTTGAAGGCCGAGCATATAGATGAGTCTTGGCCTACCTTTTTGTACCGACCCGTGTTACCCTTCGTAAAATATATATGTAAATAAAAGTGGTTCGGCCTCATGTTTTCTTTCAATCGAAATAGTTGGTGTGCATTGTGCCGTCGTGAGGGAAGTGAAGTGTTGGTGAGACTCGTCTCTTATTTCCGCTATGAGCTGCGCAAATCCTTAAAGCCTTTTCAAAAGAAAAAGAAAAGAAAAAATTTTACGCCTAAGCCTCGGTCTGAATTACAATTCTTTAGTCTTAAATAGTTTTTGCCTTAGCTTCTTTCGCATAGTATATGTGGCGACCCTACCGGGTTTTGGGGGTGCCACAGAATTCCCTCATTAACGTTTCCAATAATGAGTTCTTCAGGATCACTAGACTTGTGCTTCCAGTTACTGGACAGTCTAATAGATTGTTGATCTTTTTCTTGAGTTGATTCTTCATCAGTAACTTGTTGTACTGCTTCATGCAAGATAGATCTAGCAAAGTCTGGAACAGATTCTGATTCTACAGTCTGAATTGGCTGAATTTGTGGAGAGTCTTGAAATTTGACGTTCATTGATTCTTCCACTGTCTGAGTCTTCTTGTTGAATACTCTATAGGCTTTGCTTGCAGTTGAGTAACCAAGAAAGAATCCTTCATCTGATTTTTCTTCAAACTTACCAACTCGATCATTTACATTCTTCATAATAAAGCATTTACAACCAAATACTTGAAAATAAGAAACAATTGGTTTCTTTCCTTTAAAAATTTCATAAGGGGTTTTCTCAAGAATTGGCCTTAAGAATACTCTGTTAATAATATAGCAGGCAGTTGAAATAGCTTCAGCCCAAAACCTTGAAGAAATATTACTTTCAATTAAAAAAGTTCTTGCCATTTCTTCCAAGGACTTATTCTTCCTTTCCACAACCCCATTCTGTTCTAGTGTATATGGAGAGGAGAATTTGTGCTGAAAACCAGATTCATCATAGAATTTAGTAAAGTCTTGATTTTCAAACTCACCTCCATGGTCTGTACGAATGCTTGAAATAGTGTAACCTTTCTCATTCTGCACATTCTTAGCAAACTTTGAAAAGTGAGAGAAAGTCTCAGACTTACTTGCAAGAAAGTAGACCAAAGTGAATCGTGAATAATCATCCACTATTACTAGGCAGAACATTTTTCCACCAATGCTTTGCGTTCTAGTAGGTCCAAATAAGTCCATATGCAAAAGCTGCAGTACACGATTAGTGGAAACTTTACTTATTGGTTTGTAAGAGTTTTTAACCTGTTTACCCGCACGCATGGTGTGCATAGATCGACTTTAAGTAATCGAGAATGGGCAATCCTCGAACAAGTTTCTTGGAAGATATCTTGGTGATTTGCTTCATATTGGTATGGCCTGGCTTTACGTGCCATAGATTAGCTTCATCTTGTACCGATATTAAGCACCGTGATCTTTCATGATTCACATCCGAAGATAGATATTTCCATGTCTTCGTCCCGCAAAAGATTGAGTAAAGTCTTTGCGATTCCCGAGCACGTTCCTTCCTGGAAATTGATCTTAAATCTAGTATCACACAATTGGCTTATGCTAAGCAAATTGTAATTTAATCCTTCCACTAAGGAGACATTCTTGATTGACAGACTTCCAATCTTTACTGTTCCACGACCAATAATTCTTCTTTTGTTGTTACCACCAAAAGAAACTTTTCCTCCATCTATCTGGACAAGTTTTATGATGCAACTTGAGTCTCCTGTCATATGTCTTGAGCAGCCACTATCTAGATACCATTTCATCTTCGTTTTGATAGTGACCCGCAATTAAAAGAATTCAAGCTTTCTTTGGTACCCACATCATTTTGGGTCCGAAGAGTTAGAGCAATAAACAGTCTTTGCCCAATTCCTTTTAACAAGTCTCCAAACCAAAGGACATTCTTTCTCAAAATGTTCGAGCTTTGACACTTGGAACATTTCAAAGCATTTCTGCCAACAGGTTTTATAAAGACTTCTGGAAATGATTTTTACAAACAATTCGAGTTGGTTTTTGTTTAATTCTTTCCTTTACCTTTGGGAAATCAATTAGTGGAATAGTTTCAGAAGTCATACCAAGACCTAACTTATCAAAGTAGGGTCCTTGTATCGAAAGAATCTTATCCAATTTTTCAGAACCATTTGAAAATCTTTTTGATATGTTAGAAATATCGTTTTTCAAAAGATTATTTTCTTTGGAAACAAAGTCTGAGTTTTCTTTCAAGATAGTAAAGTTCTTTTCCAACTTTTCAAACTTTTCTTTCCAAAGTTTTTCCTGTTGCTTTAATGTAGAATTTTCCTTTTTCAATTCGGAGATCCTCTTAAGAGAGGTTTTTAGACTAAGACAAAGTTCATCAATATATTTAGAAACTTTGACAGGAATTTCTAGATTACTAACCTCAAGCTCACTGTCTGAGTCTGTATCTGTATCAAGGTCTGAGTCTGAATCAGATTTTGCCATCAAACAGATATTGCAATAATCATCATCACTTTCTTCACATTCAGTATCACTCCAAGTCTCTGCTTTGAGTGCATTCCTGTATTTCTCAGTCTTTCATTTTCTTTTCTTTAACAGAGGACAATTGGGTCTGATGTGTCCATTTTTCTTGCATTCAAAACAAGTCATTTCTTTGTTAGAATCATCTTCCTCTGTTGATTTGTTTTGAAACCTTTGTGAGCTCTGTTTCTTCCAATTGAATTTTCTTCCCTTTCTATTCAGCTTTCTGAATCTCTTTATCATGAGTGCTAGTTCTTCGTCATCTAGATCTTCTTTAGAGTCTGTAACATCAGAATAATCATTAGACTTTAAGGCAATAGATTTCTTCCCTTTTGAATCTTCTTCTTCGTTGGTGTGCTCTACTTCGTAAGACTGAAGAGTCCCAACCAATTCGTCTACAGAGAGTGGAGCAATCCTCTTTGTCTCTCTTATTGAGGTTTTTATGTAATTCCAGTCTTTAGAGAGTCCACGTAGAAGTTTGTTGACCTTCATATGTCCTGAGATTGGATGTCCTTGATATTCAAGACCATTCACAATTTCAGTAAAACGACTAAACAAGTCAGTTATTGATTCTCATGATCTCATCTTAAAGACTTCATATTGTCCCAAAAGAATATTGATCATTGTTTTCTTTCACTCGATTAGTCCCTTCATAGGTAATGTGAAGCCTATCCCAGACTTCTTTCGTTGTATCACAAGAAGATATTCAGTTATACTCAGTAGGGGATAAAGCACAATATAAAGAATAAATGGCTTTAGCGTCAAGAGTCTGTCTCTTGGTTATTTCTTCTTGAGTCATCTCAATAGGACCAGAAACTTCTTTTCCTCTCTCTGATTCTGATGCAGCAGCAGAAATGATTCCTTTATCTACCACTTCCCACTCCAAAGGATCTTTCGATCTTAGGAATGCTTTCATCTTGTTTTTCCATATGATGTAGTCTTTTCCATCAAAGTATGGAGGTCTGGTATTGCTTTAACCTTCAACCAACCCTGTAGGCAACATACTAGCCATAGATCTTTTACTCAGAAGTAAAGACACTTTTTATAAACGAGTACACAAGCTCTGATACCAATTGTTAGGAC
The DNA here is from genome assembly GCA_014182565.1 of Eucalyptus marginata. Classification (NCBI taxonomy): domain Eukaryota; kingdom Viridiplantae; phylum Streptophyta; class Magnoliopsida; order Myrtales; family Myrtaceae; genus Eucalyptus; species Eucalyptus marginata. The sequence goes on along the minus strand of CM024587.1, from coordinate 45,123,911 downwards.
TAGAATTAGCACCTAGAGGGGGGTGAATAGGTGACTGAGGCAATTTTATAAATTTAACCGAATATATAAGCAATTTCTTTGAAGAGAGATTAAGGAATTAAAAACAATAATTGCTGCAAATGAAAGTAATGAAAAGTAAAAGGATTAGGGATAGAGAATCAAGACTCCAGATTTATAGTAGTTCGGCTTAGACCAAGCCTACGTCCACTCTCCCGCACGGACAGCCCTTTTGGCTGGATTTCACTCAGAATCAAAAAGAGTGTTTACAATCTCACGCCCTTGATTCCATAGTGTAGAGACTCTACTACACTTCCTCAAGGTCTCACCACACTTTGGTCTCTTTTTTTATTACATGTATTGCTCAAAGAATAAGATCACAAACTAAGAAAGAGATTCAGTTTGGAATTCTTCTATCCGGCACCCTTCAACAACTTGAGCGTCTCTCTTAAATACTTCTTCATGCCTTCATTACTGTTGGCACCTTCCAAAGAAGTTCTTCCAATCAACCCGTTGGACAGAATCAATTTAGAGAGATCTCGAGCTCTTTAAGGTAAGTGTTGATAGCCCATCAATCCTGCTCGCCCATACAATTAGGATCTTGGTTTCCATAAGTAGAACCTTCCAAATATAAGTTGCGAATCTTAGAGAATCTAGATTTATTCGAATACGAATATAAGATCTTGTAGTGCTGATTCCAGTTGAAAGATATTCCTTAGCCGTTGGAGTCAAAACCATATTAGATAAACTTAGAATAGAAGTTTTAACTTTGTCGATCTGGAAACTGTCCATGAGAGTAGACTTTGAAACTTGAGTCTAGATATCGTCAGACTTTGGTCTTCAGACTTTGCCAGTAGAGTCTGCAAGTCTTCAAACTAGACTGATGGAAATGTTTTGTCGACTTCAAAATATCTGAAGAGAATTTATCCAACACCGGGTAGCTTTTAGAAATTTTAAGAGCAAATGACCCATGGTCGATTTTCTTCGAGCCACAATGAACCCCTTCGACACATTAGCGACTCTCGATGGTCGTGAAAATCTCAAGGTTTCAAATACGGACATAGGGTACCAAAATCAGTCTAGTGCCGATCAACGAGAATTTTGCATTTTAGTGGCATCACCCACGTTTAATCATACATCTCAGTCGAACCGACCTATCTCTGATTTCTAATCGATCTTACTATGCCGAAATGATCTCTACAAATGAGCACGGTCGAGTAGCCGATTCCTGGTCGAATCCTCAAGTCTATTGCATTAAAATCCCTTAATGACTTCCCCAGATAGTCTAGTTATCTCACGAGTGATTGGCTCTGAGAATAGCACTATAGGCGCATCGATGAAAGGCCCGATTTATTTAATTGAAAACAAGATTGAAAATCCAGGATGTCACATGATACGTATGTCATTTATACAGTTAAAAAGATTGTTTCCAAAAAACCTCCACTTAAGGAACAGTCTTATGCATTATGGCATAAACATCTTGGTCAAATGTCAAGAAAAAGAGTAGAAAGGCTAATAAAGTTGACATTTTGTCTACACTTAAGAGTTATCAAAAGGACTTGCATAGACTGTTGTAGAGGTCAGATGACTAAGATAAAGATAAAGAAAAAAATTGCAGTTTGAAATTATGACCTGTTGGAAGTCATTCATATTCATATTAATGGATCTTATATGGTAATATTGTGTAGAAATTTCTATTTCAATACAATCATTGACAACTATTTCTTTTGTATTTGATTAAAGAAAAGTCTAAGTCTCTTGACAAGTTCAAGATCTTTCGGACTAAAGTTAAGAAACAGTTAGGATAAGTTTTAAAGGTTGTTAGATATGACCGCATGGCAATGCTAGATAGCCTAAAGGGCCACTTGTCAAATACTTGGAAAACTCTGGAATGGTAACTTAGTTTATCATGCCTAAAAATCTTGAACAACTTGATGTGACCGAAAGGCATAATTGCACCATAAAAGACATGATGGTGAGTATGATTTGTAGGTGTGGGGTGAAACATTGAAAACAACCCTATATGCATTAAACTGTGTTTCTACCAAAGCTATCCTATTGACTCCTTTTGAGTTTTGGACTAGACGTAAACCTAACTTGAATTACCTTAAGGTTTGTAATGTCTTGCAGAAGTGAGGTTATATAATCCAACATTAAGTAAGTTGGATTGCATAATTACTCAATGTCATTTTATGTCATACCTAGATCATTTGAAGGAATATTGGGTTTTATTATCCCAATTGAGGTGTGAGAATTGTGAAATCACAAACGGCGAAATTTCTAGAGTTCGACGTGGTTGCAGAGGATAACTGCTCTTAGACTATTGAAGATAATAGCATGGTGGCGACCATTATATCTTTGTCTTTACCTATAAGACAATTGTGGAGTCTCTTACACCATAGACTAAATTTGTTGAGATTCGGGATATTGTTATTGATACAATTCTTGATAAAGTTTGTCAAGCCTCTCATGTGCAGGATGAAGTGATAGTAGCTACACTCAGGAGATCTGTTAGAGAGAGATAATCAATTATACTACCAGACTATATAGTCTGTCTATACAAATATTGTTTCTTGTCCTTAATCAGATTTGTGATTAGATACAATGAAAAGTGAAATGAAATCTATGGAACACAATAGTGTTTGGGAGTTTGTTGAATTGCCTAAAGGTCACAAGTCCATCCACTGCAAATGGGTGTATAAGACTAAAAGAGACTCTGAATGAAATATTGAGAAGTTTAAACTCAGATTAGTGGTCAAAGGGTTCACTCGAAGAGAAGGAGTAGATTGTGAATCGACCTTTTTTTTCCTAGTCTTTTCTAAAGATTTTGTCATATTGAACATGACATTAGTAGCTCATTTTTTATATGAAGTTACATTAGATGAATGTTAAAGCTACATTTCTCAATGGATATATAAAGAAGTCTATATGATATAACCCGAAGGCTTTGCAGTGGATGAGGCAGGTAAACTTGTTTATAGATTGAAAGAGGCAAATTTATGGCCTTAAACAAGTTTGTAGACAATAGTGCTTGAAGTTTTATAGTGTTGTCACTTCATTCAGTTTTGTTAAGAACAAAGTAGATCAGTGTATATACTACAAGGTCAGTAGGAGGAAATTTATTTTTCTCATACTCTATGTAGACGATGTCTTGCTTAGAAGCAGTGGTATTGGATTATTGCATGAAGCAAAGTAAATGCTGTCAAGGATTTTTTACTTGAAAGATCTTGGCGAGGCATCTTTTGTCATTCGCATTGAGATCCATAGGGTTCGTTCTCGCCGTATGTTAGATTTATCTCAGACGACATATGTTGATTTGTATTTTAAAAAGATTCAAGATGGAGCATTGCAAGCCAGGAGTTGCTCCTGTAGTTAAGGCTAATAGATTGAATCTCTCACATTTTCCTTATTCAAATTTTGAGAAAACCCAAATGAAGGATGTGCCTTATGTTAGTACACTTGGAAGTATCATATATACTCAAGTTTGTACTAGGCCATATATTGCTTTTGCAACAAGACTTTTGGGTAGATATCAGTCAAATCTAGGGCATGATCACTAGATTATTGCCAAAAGGTTTTGAGGTACTTAAAAAAGGGACAAGCGACTATATACCGATCTACAGACATGTTCATGACCTGGAGCTAGTAGGTTATTCAAATGCAAATTTTGTTGGCTGTTAGGATGACAATGAGTAGACAACAAGATACAATTTTTATGTTAACGGGAAGTGCAGTGTCATGGAAAAGCAAGAAATAGAAATCTATATCATCATCTACCATGTAAATGGAGTTTATAGCATGTTTTTTGGCTGCTACTCGGGATATTTGGCTCCAGAACCTCATTAAAGAGTTGATCATATTTGATTTTATGAATAGACCCATACGATTGTATTGAAACAATAACTCTTCGGTGTTGTTTATCAATAACAATAGAGGTCTCGAGGGGTCTAAACATATGACGGTCAAGTTTTTGACCATAAAAAAACGATACATAGTGGTGACATTACAGTAGAGCATATTTTCATAGATGATGTGGTTGCAGACCCACTATCTAAAGATCTTCGCCTTTGTGTACTTGAGCGACATGTCATAAACATGGGCTAAGGAGCATCATTGAATGTTGTTGTTTAATGAGAGCTATTTTGATTTTGCTCTAATAAAACTTATATCTATGAATGTGTTGTCACCATATTGAATTGATTACATGTAATTGAAATCTCAATGTATTGTGTAAACCTTAAGTGAAGGCTGGGGGCATCCGGTGATCAACCTTAAGCATGTGTCTTGATTACACATAAAGAATGGTTAACCATAAAGATAAGACATATGTGGGTTCATTAGAACCATAAATATATTCTCTAATGGCACATCCGGTTTTCTATGGCACTTAAGGTAAGAGAATAATGACCAACAAAGGAGATGACACATAAGGTATTACTCTTCATGAGATGTTATCCATTTGTCACACAACCATAATGAATCCATATTAGTAAAATTGAAAGAACTTATGATCATGGAAAGCTCTATGTGTGTACATGCAGTTACCGCCAAGATTCGGTGTTTGAGACTTTATGGGATAGGATTGACTATTAAGACTTGTCTGTAGACCAACATAAAGATAGGCACATACAGTACAGTTTCAATTAATATAGTACAAGTGGAAGAATGTAAGAATTTTCTTAATGTAGGCTATATTAATTGAAATTGTAATTTACCATTTTATAGGGTTAGTCTAATAAGGTAAGACATAAGGTTTCTTAATAATCAAATATGGGTCTAGCTTGTGTACGCTGAGTTAGGCTTGATCCGTGATGAGATGGCCTGGCTGAAAACTCTATAAATAGCGCTAAAGTCCCTCCCCTAACCCTTCTACTTCCACGAACACACTATCACCTCACATAAGGCAAGCTGTGAGGGGCAGTCTCATCAAGCCACGATCCAAGGGCAATAAAGGAGAAGAACCTGATATGTTCTCCTTCTATATGTTCGAGTTTCTAGCTATGTCAATCCTAGGATGCCGTTTCGATGGCCAACTTTTGGGTCTCCCTATAAAAATTGGGCTTGAATATTTCAGCTATCTCTAGAGAAAAAGGGAAAAAATACACAACAAGTCGAATCTAGGTTTGAAGCGAAACAAAACCAAATATAGCGCTTGGTTGTATTCACTTGAAGCTATCCTGATCTTCATCACTGAATTTGATGTTTCCTAATGGAAAATTCTATTGACATAAGACAAATTAAAATGCACGAATTCGTTCATGCGGGGCAAAAGGGGTTTATTTAAACAAGTAAGTTTACCTGCACAACATCTTCTTGCAGCCTCCACGGTGCTCCACATAAATGTGGCATTGAGGACACCGCTTCCATCGCTTCCTCTCCGCAAGACGTTCCAGCAGACGAATATTCTCGTCACGAAAAGAACAACCACTCCCCTTGCAACTGGAACACTTGAATCTCCCCACACCTCCGTCCCCTCCACATTCCTTTATAATCATCTCTCTGCAATTCGGGTTCGGACAGTAACACCTCACGAACCCTAGAACAACCGATTCGCACAGGAGGTCGCACCATCTGGGTGAATTGTATGCTCGAGACAAGTTGTTTTCAATTTCCATATGAATAAAATTGTTTTCTTGATGATCGCAGGCAGTGTTATCTCTCCATATGAACTGTACAAAGTACCAATTCTTCATTGATTTTATACCATATGCTATAACATTTTAGACTAAAAGAATTTACTGACTTTTATTTGGAAAATAAAACAAATATTTTCAATGGATAGAATGTACTTAATGTTCTAAAGTCACTTTTGGTATAATACATTAGATTAGATTATGTATACACATATGCTGCCCAAAGAGTAAATATACACTTTGCGATTCTTGCGTGTCGCCTCTGATATCCATTAGTGTTTAGGGACGACTTGCTCTGTTCCATTGATTTCATTGGTCTTGAAGCTCCTTTTGATATGATTTGGTCTTTGCCTTATGTTTTGCTTTGAAGAACTGGTTCAGACATTGCCATCTTCATTTTAATATCAAGATCTTTACTCAATATGGTCCTGGTTCGAGAAATCCAAGTACTGAAAAGGAGAAGTCAGTTTCCTCAAACTCAAGGTTTGAGTTCAGATAGAAGGAAGTCTCTATTGTGTTGTGAGAAGTGTGGAAAGCAATTAATTGATCCTGAACAATTGGCCTCTGAGAACACATTGCAGTAGGTTAAGTTTGGCAAGCTATTTCTTGTTCTCATATGTACAAGTTACTCACATTTGCTAAGTTGAACGATGTTTTGTTGTGACAGCTCTACTGTGATACATGCGCTGATCGGCTTGTGAAGGGTATCTGTCCTACCCCAGATTGTAAGGTGACACACATTTTCACTAGGTTTTAATTTTTTTAGTTTGCTCGATATAGGCCATGCTTGTATGAGAGGCCATCTGCCATGCACTTTGATAAATTGTGAATGCGAAACAAATTACTTTGCGTCTTTCTCTATTTTTTTTCCCCTTTTTCTTATGTATTTCTTTAGTTCGAGTGCAAGCTGAAGAAATATTTGGGGACATTCAAAGTCCTCTGACGGCGAGTCCAATGCCCACAATACCAAAAATTCAAGGACTAAAAAAGGGAAGTCATTTTCCTCAAACCCATCTCGACCTTGTGTCATTTGGACGATTGCTCTACCAACCGCTTTTTTGATTAATCAGGTCATAAGCTTTTCGTAGATGTAAAAATCAAGCAAATGGAATGTTGCATGAAAATGTTATGACCAGTCAAAGTATGCCCAAATTTTGATTGAATTTGAGTGTGAGTACAAACAAGCTACTTTTTGTGTGGCATTGAAGGCATTCGATGCTTGCGTATCGCCTTTGATATCCGCTGGTGTTTGGGGACGACTTGCTCTGTTTTATTGATTTCATTGGTCTTGAAGCTCCTTTTGATATGATTTGGTCTTTGCCTTATGTTTTTCTTTGAAGAACTGGTGACATTGCCATATAAATTTTAATACCAAGATATTTACTCAATATGGTCCAGGTTCGAGAAATCCAAGGACTAAAAAGGAGAAAAGTCCTCTGACGGCGAGTTCTGTCACGCCCTGATCCTCAAGTGCGTGCATATCCCTCGGTGGTCGATAAAATTGTGACGTACCAGGACGCGTCGCCAACCCATTCATTTTATTGCACATGCAGAAGCGAAATAAAAATCCCTAACAACAAACAACATGGGATAGGAAAGCGTAACAATCACATCAAACCAAACACTTTTATAAACAAGGGTCTACAAAAGATTGGCTTTCAAAAAGGAACTATCCTACGACCTACTAGTTGGACACATCCACCGATCCTTCGAACTCCACCGGCTCCAAGGGCCCTAGGTCCTCCACGGCTCCATTAGGAGGGTCAGCTGCACCCTCGCCAAAAGCGGCATTAACAACCACTGCGGGGATCTCAAAACCCTGAAGGGGACCTACTCTGTACCCATTGAGTCCATGACGAGACCACGCCCTAAATCGATGAGGTACCCTCTTAGGTAGGCCCTCGTCGACCCAGATGGTGGTCACGATCAACTCATAAACCCAATGACTACTAGGGATCCAGACATCTATCCCCCGCTCAGCAATAGCCCACGGCTGTCCAAAACGTTCCGGAGGTATTGCCTTCTAAGGACCTGAAAATATTTAGTCCACAACGGGGGTGAGACAATGTCTCAGCAAGTTCACCCCCTAAACTCCGACTAGGAATGAAATACGCCTAGGAGTGTCCTAACCACATAGCCACACAACCACAGAGACTTACCTCGTCTCAGATCCTTCCTACATGTCAATACAGTTCATATTACAGACATAAGCAGTATTCATACTCAGTCAATTGGAATGCCACAATTCATTTTCTCAAACAGCCACAAGGGTCCTGATTATAGGGCCAAATTGTTATGACACGTCCCATTCCATGCCACACAATTTTGTCCCATAATCCGGTGTGTCAATTTCACTCAACATGCGTTCCAATTGTTAATCACGGCCACACACAGGCACGGCCTACTCGATGTTCGACGGTCTTCTAGCGTTACCAAGTATTGTCCCACCCCATCGAGCACGGCAACGTCATTACGTCGACGGCATTCCATAAAGGAGCATCAGTCCAACCTCTATGCCACCAACATCCATTGATAGGGCATCCCATATAAGGGCACGTCCACTCGACTCATTTCGAGGACGGGTTCTTTTAACCAACACACGATCATTCAATCTCGGCCAAGGACATTGTGCTTTGCACCCAATGTCCCAATTAAAATAACATACTTGGCCCATTTTCTTCGTATTAAAAACACACAGTAAAAATAATCGTGTGTGAGTACATTGTCAATTTGAACTAGAAAAATTGATACCGTTCCTTTTAAAATCCCACTATTTGATATAGTCTTTAAAACTATTTTTGGTGTCAAAACCCAACACTCGGTAATTTCTAAATAATTACCAAATTTTCCAAATTTTGAATTAAATACTCAAAATTACAATCACCACTCAATTTACACAATTTAACACTCAATTACAAGAACTAAGCACACCATTGAAATCAGCACGAAATTCCGATCACCGACTATCCCAGTATAATTTCCAAAAAATATTAAATAATTAAATAAATACCAAAATTAATTAAATATTAAATAATTAAATACCATAAATACCAACTTAGGCCGGAAATGCTAATCTAACCACCTAAACGGGCCTAGAAAATTTTCGAACCTATCTAGATAAATAGTACAATCTATCTAGTCCCTAATTAGTCTAATCTACCCACCTAACATGCAAAATTAAACAATTAAATCACTAATCCAATCTAACTAACCACCTAAACCTTAATTAGCCAAACATAATCAACTCTTAAGTATCATTAACTCCCTAAGCAGAGTTTAGCAAGTAAACTCACTAGTTTAGTGAGCGGGTGAATCCATGGCGACTGTGACGCAGAGGCGAGCGATAAACAAGCCTGCAACGACAGCAAGTGAGGTCCATACGAGCTTGGAAAAGCTTCACAAAGCCCACAGCCCACTATGAGGCTTGGCTTCTGCTTGATAGCCAAAGGAGCTACTCGAGCGGCTGGTTGGCACGTAAACAGCAAAGGATAGGCAGCGGTGGCTGCAGCAAGGCCAGGCAATGGCTCCGGCGGCTTGGAGGGCGAAAAACAACGGCCAGGCAAGCTCAGGTCAACGGCCTAGGCGCGGACGACGACGCTGGACCGTGAGACGACGAGTAGGAGGCGCGGACGTAGGGTTCGCGCGGCGTGCAGCGGGTCCGATGGCTTAGGAGGCAGTCGACGGTGAAAGGGAAGGGAGTTGGCTGGTTCTCTAGTTTTTCTAAGCTCCAAAATGGTACAACAATGGATAAAGTGAGCTGCAAGGAGGAAGAAGAAGCTACTAGCTGAAGGGGACCACCATTTGGCCTCAAATATCCCATTTTCATCATCACACATGCCCCACCAGTTGCTGCCTTCAATCCTCAGCCATTTGTAAACCCAAACTTCCTCAACAAGCCATTGAACAGGTCCACAATGTTGCTCCCCCCTTAGCCTACGAATTTTGGACCATTTCCCTCCAAATCCACTTCAATTCTTCCCCAATTAAGCTCAATTTGGTGTCCATAAATTCAGCCAAGGTGCCATCGTCCATCTCGTGATTTTTCCTCGTCAATTTGTCCAACTTGAATCCCAAAAACGCGACCAAAAATGGCCCTCTAATTTTCCCGGTCAAAAACGGTCCTACTTTGAATTTTTACCAAAAATCCCAGTTTGCAAAAAAAATTTCGGAGGGTGAGTCGACGTTCCTAAAATGAATTGTGACATTACATGTGGCACCCCCTGACGACCCCCCAATCCGTTAGGGTCACCACACATACCTTTCATTTGACTTGCAAATCTATTATTCCGATTCCATAAGAATTTGACAAGTCCATGAGTCCTGGGGGTTTATATTCTTTTCATTGGTCCCTGCGCAGAAAATATAGCGGAAACGCATCCAACAACTTCCCTTCCTGTAATTAAAACGATGCACACCAACTAAACATTTTATAAGTAAAAAGCCGAACACTTTATTTACATAAACCAGATGGACATCATTCGTCGGTACACCAAAATGTCGTGGTTTTCTACACCCAGCTACTTTCGAAAAATACCCGACTTTTCCAACAGTTATATACATGAGTCCATCAATCAATGTCGACGTCCAAAAATCCTTCCTCTGCTGACCTTAGCTCGTGGTCACACCCATCCGTCCGGTCTGTCTGCTGGTGGCGGTGGTAGCGGCCCCAGCGTGCGTCCATCTCGGCGAACGAAAACAGCAATGTACTCCTTAAGTACAGGGCCGGCGGGAGGACCAATGTCAAACACTACTAATACCCACACTCATATAAAAGACAGCCCTCACACTTCAAGGTGGTGATGCTCTGACCGTTCCCATCGCAAGTCAACCGGGACTCCATAAAATGTGTCGGGAGGTACGGGTAGCAGAGGCATCTCATCTAGTCTAAAATGTTAGTCCCCAAAAAGGGGTGAGTACAACCACCCAATAGCTAAAGATCTACTAAGCTATACCATGCAAACCATCACTATCTAATTCCATGCAAAATAGACAAAACATGTAATCAAAAGAATGAGTATGCATCAAATCAATAAAACTTTTCAAAGCAATGGCAATTGCAGTTTCAAAACCAAAATGCACCATTTTTAGTCACACAGGTCCCGATTATAGGGCCAAACTGTTATGACACATCCCATACCATGCCACACAATTTTGTGCCATAATCAGGCGCAGTTATTTGCAGAGTTGTCAGTTTAGAAAAAAACTCAATTTATTTTCATTTCCCTATGTCTATCCCAGAGGACCAGTGTTTGCGTCCCTCCAAGCATTCGCACCCAACCTAGCATCGCGAAAGCCTCCGATATTCAGTCACGGGGCATCCAGAGCATGTCATGTCACACCTCCAGGCATCTCGCACCCCACCTGGCATCACGATGAATCGCCGGGGCTCACCATGTAATGGTTTCCCCTACCCTCCAGGCATGTATTCATAATACAACCGGGCATCCTGACACTCCTGGGGTACCTCTGGGGCACTGCGGACCCCAGGCATCCAAAGGGCATCAATTCTTATGAACCTCTGGGCATCCCGACTCCCGGGGCATCGTCGACTCGAGGGTCCAACGGCATCAATCATAAATCTCAGCCATGGTATATCAACCAAATCATTTCAATGCCAAAATAGTTTAAAACAACAACCACATCTAAAATTCCTTTTGGATTCTTGAAAATCTCTCTTCATGATATCAAACAATGTAAATTGATATTTTCCAAGGCATATCAATACAACAACAGCAGGCTTTAAAACATATGCCATTTTCATGTCAATGCAATCAATTCACAAAATTTCAGCAGCATAAGATCAACCCATAATCCACTCCCATGGTAAATCTTCAATGTATTTCGAAAATTCATGTGTAAACTCTCAGGCTGCACTTACGCCTCACAGCCAAAATCAAAAGGGGTTGTCAAAACAAAATAAATTGGAATCGGCATATTGGTAATTCAAATCTGCACTCCCGACTTCAAGGTTTTCAAAGATTAGTTCGTGTAAAAAGTTGAAATCTCGAGGGCACCAAAACATTTTCATTTTCCTTTTGAATCATTGATGAGCGGTGCCTCAACACATAGGATTTTCAATACAAATCGAGAGGTTTTTCCAAATCAATCTACAGCCAAATTTTGTTCAAAACGATAAGAAAATTTAAAAACTCGTATAGTAAGTCTGAAATATCAATCCGATTTCCAATAGTTTAGAAAAATTGATACAAAATTCGAAATTGGAAAGCACCTTGCATTTTTTTTAAAACATTTGAAGTCGGTGCCACAGTAAATAGAATTTCTAATGCAAATCGGGAGGTTTTTCTTTTCCAAATCAATCAATGGCCGAATTCTTCAAGGTTTCATAGTCACCAAATCTGTTTTGATTGAAGTTCAAAGGAATCAAAAACATACATGAAAAACCCAAGCATTTCCTCAACCTTTTAGCCTCAAAACAGTTTCGGTCACTCTATAAACCGCCATTCAACACCAAATTCAAACAATCCAACCTATCAATACACTTCCTCATACAGCAATAGCACTACACTATATAGATTAGTAGACTTCAACTTGCCTGAGATCCTGCAGCGTTAATGGCGAGGGGTTTGATGTGGTGGTGCGGCAGCTGCGGCTCAAGTGGAATGGCGGCTACGGCGCGACGGGACAGCAGTGGCGTCCAAGCACACGGCGGAGGGGCAATCCTTTCCCTCTTCTCTCGCTGCCCTCTCTCGCAAATCTCTCAATGCCCTCTCTCGCGAATCTCTCGCTCTCTCGCGAATCCGCTCACTTGCTGCTGCTCACTCTCTCTCTACTTGCTCGACCACTTGCTTCTCTCTCGGTTTCTCTCTTTTTATTAGTCGACTAATTTGGTCAATGATCCTGCAATTTGGTGGCCGCATGCGCAAGGGGCAGCTGTCGAAGACGTGGCCTCCTGCATGCGGATCTCCCTTCTTGCCGAGCCAGCGCAACTTCTCCGTGGGCTTCTTCTTCGCTGGCAACAAGTGAGGCAACTACGTGGCCTTTCTGGTCAACAATTTCTTCCATAGTTGACCGGTTGCACGACTCTTCACGTGTGGAAAGAAGGGGCTGCACAGGAAAAGAAAAGAACATGGCCACATGGTCGTCCATGGGTACTCCGGTGGTCTCATAGGAAAAATATGTTAGCTGTTTCAGGACGTTGGGTGGCGATGAAACAGTAGTCAAATGTGGTGCCGACAAAAACGATGGTACGACGGGGTCCAAAATCAGTGTCGATGACGAAATCCGATAACAATTTCATCAATCCGCGACGTATCGTTATTTTTTCCAAGGTCAGCAAAATACGGATGAGGTTGCTCTCACCAATGACCTTAAGTAAGGGAATTTCAACAAGACTATAGTTTATTCGACGATCGGACCATTACTAAACTTGACATATTGGTCCGATGATAATAACAAAACGATGTCCGTTGTGGTGTTAGTAACACCGTCCGACGGTACTTCCGTCGATCAGTCACGGCCGTCGCATATTCGAGGGTTGTCAAAATTCTCAGATGCCACGTTACAAAACTTTCAATTTCTAAAATTGAGTTCAATTCGCAGTTAATTTCAACCAAACACGATTTTAGCGTGACCTAACCTACCGAGTAGCTTTTAGGAATTTTTGGCGCATTTGACCTATGGTTGATTATTTTCGAACCACATTGTACATCTTCGACACATTGGCGACTCTCGGTTATCATGAAAATCTCAAGATTTCAAATACGGGCATATGGTACATAAATGATAGAAAAATCGGTCCAATGCCGTTCCATGAGAATTTTGCAATTAGGTGGAATCACCCACACACTAATCACAAACCTCTGTTGAATTGACCTGTCTCCGGTCTCTGATCGATTTTGACAGTGCCGTAATGACCCTTGCAGATTAGCACGGTCGAACAGTCGATTCCTGGTTGAATTCTCGAGTCTATTGCGTTTAGATTCATTAACGGCTTCACCTGATAGACTAGTTATCTCGTGAGTGGCCAACTCAGAGAAAAGAACTATAGGCGCATCGATGAAAAGCCCGACTTATTCAATTGAAAATAGAACCTAAAAATCAGGCTATCACGAGTTCAATGCCCACAATACCGAAAATCCAAGGACCAAAAAAGAAAAGTCAGGTTCCTCAAACTCGCCTTGAACTTGCTTTGTCATTTGAATGGTTGCTCTGCCAACCACATTTTTTGACAAATCAAGTCATAAGTTTCCCATAGATGCAAAAATTGAGTAAATGGAATGTCGCATGAAAAAGTTATGACTAGTCAAATTATGTCCAAATTATGATTCAATTTGAGTGTGAGCACAAACTAGCTGCTATTTGTGTGGCATTGAAAGGATACGATTCTTGCATATCGCCTTCGATATTCATTGGTGTTTAGGGACGACTTGCACTATTTCATTGATTTCATTGGTCTTGAAGCTCCTTTTGATATGATTTGGTTTGCCTTATGTTTTTCTTTGAAGAACTGGTTCTGACATTGCCATCTATATTTTAATACCATGATCTTTAATCGATGCAAAAATCGAGTAAATGAAATGTCGCATGAAAAAGTTATGACCAGTCAAACTATGCCCAAATTTTGATTCAATTTGAGTGCGAGCACAAACAAGCTACTTTTTGTGTAGCATTGAAGGGATGCGATTCTTGCGTATTGCCTTCGATATTCGTTGGTGTTTAGGGATGACTTGCTTTGTTCCATTGATTTCATTGGTCTTGAGTCTCATTTTGATATGATTTGGTCTTTACCTCATGTTTTGCTTTGAAGAACTAGTTTTGACTTTGCCATCTTTACTTTAATACCAAGATCTTTACTCAATATGGTCCTGGTTTGAGAAATCCGAGGACTGAAAAGGAGAAAAGTCCTCCGATGGTGAGTCTAATTCCCACAATACCGGAAAACTAAGGACTGAAAAGGAGAAGTCAATTTCCTCAAACCCACCTCAACCTTGCTCTGTCATTTGAACGATTGCCCTGCCAACCGCATTTTTTTATTAATTAGGTCATAAGCTTTCCGTAGATGCAAAAATCGAATAAATGAAATGTCGCACAAAAAAGTTATGACTTGTCAAAGTATGCCCAAATTTTGATTCAATTTGAGTGTGAGCAAAAACAAGCAGCTTTTTTTGTGGCGTTGAAGAGATGCGATTCTTGCGTATCGCCTTTGATATTCGTTGGTGTTTAGGGACAACTTGCTATGTTCCATTGATTTCAGTGGTCTTGAAGATCCTTTTGATATGATTTGGTCTTTACCTTATGTTTTGCTTTGAAGAACTATTTCTGACATTGCCATCTTTATTTTAATACCAAGATCTTTACACAATATGGTCTTGATTCGAGAAATCTAAGGATTGAAAAGGAGAAAAGTCTTGCGACAGAGTCTAATGCCCACAATACCATAAATCCAAGACTGAAAAGGAGAAGTCAGTTTCATCAAACCCACCTTGATCTTGCTCTGTCATTTGAACGATTGCTCTGCCAACCGCATTTTTTGATTAATTAAGTCATAAGCTTTCAGTATATGCAAAAATCAAGTAAATGGAATGTCGCACGAAAAAATTATGACCAGTCAAAGTATGCCCAAATTTTGATTCAATTTAAGTGTGAGCACAAACAAGCTGCTTTTTGTGTGGCATTCAATAAATGTGATTCTTGCGAATCGCCTTCGATATCCATCGGGGTTATAGGGACAACTTGCTCTGTTACATTGATTTCATTGGTCTTAAAGCTCCTTTTGATATGATTGAGTCTTTGCCTTATGTTTTGCTTTGAAGAACTGGTTCTGACATTGCCATCTTTGTTTTAATACCAAGATCTTTACTCAATACGGTCCTAGTTCAAGAAATCCAAGGACTGAAAAGGAGAAGTCAGTTTCCCCAAACTCAAGGTTTAGGTTCAGATAGAGAAAAATCTCTATTGTGTTGTGAGAAGTGTGGAAAGCAGTTAATTGATCCCGAACAATTGGCTTCTGAGAACACATTGAAGCAGGTTTGAAAGTTTGGCAAGCTATTTCTTGTTCTCATTTATACAAGTTGCTCACATTTGCTTCATTGAACGATGTTTTGTTGTGATGGCTCTACTGTGATACATGTCACGCCCCGATGCTCCGAGCGCGTGCACATCCCTCAGTGGTCGATTAAATTGTGGCGTCCTAGGACGCGTCGCCAACCCATTCATTTTATTGCACATGCAGAAGCGAAACAATAACCCCTGACAGTAAACAGCATGGGATAGGAAAGTAGGACAATCACATCAAACCAAAACACTTTTATAAACAAGCTGAGTTTATATACAAAGGTCTACAAACGATCGGCTTTCCAAAAAGGAACTGTCCTACGACCTACTAGTTGAACACGTTCACCGATCCTTCAGACTCCACATGCTCCGGGGGCGTCGAATCCTCCACAGCACCATGAGGAGCGTCAGCTGCATCCTCGCTAAAAGCGGAATCGACAACCACAGTGGGAATCTCAAAACCCTGGAGGGGACCCACTCTATATCCATTGAGTCAATGGTGGAACCATGCCCTAAATCGATAAGGTACCCTCTCAAGTAGGCCCTCATCGACCCAAACGGTGGTCACGACTAACTCATAGACCCAATGACTACCAGGGACCCGGACGTTTATACCTTGCTCAGTAATAGCCCACGGCTGCCCAATACATTTCGAAGGAGTCGCCATTTAAGGACCTAAAAAGATTGAGTCCACGACGAGGTGAGATAATGTCTCAGCAAGTTCACCCCCTAAACTCTGACTAGGAAGGAAATATGCCTAGGGGCATCCTAACCACACGACCACACAATCATAGAGACTTAACTCGTCTCAGATCCTTCCTGCATGTTAGTACAATTCATATCATAAAAATAAATAGTATTCATACTCAGTCAATTGGAACGCCACAATTCATCTCTCAAACAGCCACAGGAGTCCCAATTATAGGGCCAAATCGTTATGACACGTCCCATTCTGTGCCACACAATTTTGTCCCATAATCCAGCGTGTCAATTTCACTCAACATGCATTACAATTGTTAATCACGGCCACACACGGGCACGGCCTACTCAATGTTCGGCGATCTTCTAGTGTGACCAGGCATTGTCTTGCCCCATTGAGCATGGCAACATCACTACATTGACGGCATTCCATAAAGGAGTATCGGTCCAACCTCTACTGCGACCAGCATCTATTGATAGGCATCCCATATAGGGGCACGTCCACCCGACTCACACCGGGGACGGGTTCTCATAACCTTTCATGCACCCATCCAATTCCCGGCCAACACATTGTGCTTTGCACTCAAATGTCCCAATTAAAATAACATACTTTGCCCATTTTCTTCATATTAAAACACATGGTAAAAATAATCATGTGTGGGTACACGGTCAATTTGAACTAGAAAAACCGATACCCTTCCTTTTAAAATCCTACTATTTTATATAGTCTTTAAAACCATTTTCGATGTCAAAACTCGACACTTGGGGTTTTCTAATTAAATATCAAAAATTTCACAATTTTGGAATAAATAACCAAAATTCCAATCACCACTCAATTTGCACAATTTAACACTCAATTGCATAAACTAAGCACACCATTGTAATCGCATGAAATTCCAGTCACCGACTATCTCGGTATAATTTCCAAAAAATATTAAATAATTAATTAATTACCAAAATTAATTAAATAATGCATATTAAATACCATAAATACTCATTTAGGCTGGAAATGCTAATCTAACCACCTAAATAGGCCTAGAAAATTTCCGAACCTATCTAGATTAATAAAACTACCTCTTTAGCCCCTAATTAATCTATTCTAACCACCTAACATGCACAATTGAATAATTAAACCACTAATCTACACTAACTAACCACCTAATCCCTAATTAGCCTAAACTAATCAACCCTTTATGCATTATTAACTCCCTAAGTAGAGTTTAGCAAGTAAACTCACCAATTTAGCGATCCGATGAGTTCACGGTGACGGCAACGCGAAGGCGGGCGACAACCAAGCCCATGGCGACACCAACCAAGGTCCAAAAGAGACCTAAAACGGGCCTCAAAGACCTCAGCCTTTGCTGAAGCTTCGGCTACTACTTGTTGGCCGAAGGAGCTACTCGAGTGGCTGAAACAGCACAGGAGGGACAACGACAGTTGCAGCGGCCTAGGCGATGACTACGGCGGCTGGACGGCGACGAACGGCGGCCAAGCGACTCGCGGGACATGCGAGCAAAGGCGAACAACGGCGCTAGACCGTGGGATGGCAAGGACGAGTGGACGAGCTTGTGGGCACGAGCGAGCAGCTCCGATGTGCGAGCGGCGGGACGGGTGGCTCCAAGCGGTGGTCGACGGTCATGGGGAGGGAAGTGTTGGCTGTTCTCGGTCCTTTTAAGCTTCCAAAACATACACAAATGGAGAAAGGAGTTGCTGAAGGAAGGAGAAGGCTGCTGCAAGAGGAGGGGGCCACACAAATATCCAAAACACTTGAGTTTGGTGCACCACCACCTTGGCTAGCATCCTCAGCCAAATTGTAGCTCCTTGGCTTCCCAAACAAGCTTCCCAAATGGTCCATAATTTTGTCTCCCCCTTGGCCTACGAATTTTGGACCAATTCCCCTCAAATTGATTCAATTCCCTTTCAAGACTTCTCCAATTGAGCTCAATTTGGTGTCCATAAATTCAACCGAGGTGCCCACATCAAATTCAACATTTTTTCTTGCCAATTGAACCAACTTAACAACGGTGCGCTCAAAAACGGTCCTCTAATTTTCCCGATCTAAAACGGCCCTACTTTGAATTTCCACCAAAAATCCTAGTTTGCAGAAAAATCTTCAGAGGACGAGTCGACGTTCCTAAAATGAATCATGACATGACAAAACTTTCAATTTCTGAAATCGGGTTCAACTTCGCAGTTAATTTTAATCGAGCATGATTTTAACGTGATCTAACTTACCGAATAGCTTTTAGGAATTTTTAGCGCATTTGACCTGTGGTCGATTATTTTCAAGCCACATTGTACATCTTCAACACATTGGCGACTCTCGGTTGTCCTGAAAATCTCGAGATTTCAAATACGGGCACATGGTACGAAATGATAGAAAAATCGGTCTAGTGCCGTTCGACAAAAATTTTACAATCAGGTGGAATCACCCACACTCTAATCACATACCTATGTCGAATCTACCTATCTCCAGTCTCTGATCGATTTTGACAGTGCCATAATGACCCTTGCAGATTAGCACGGTCGAGCAGTCAATTCCTGGTCGAAATCTCAAGTCTATTGCGTTCAAATTCCTTAACAGCTTCACCTAATAAACTAGTTATCTCGTGAGTGGCCAACTCAGAGAAAAGAACTATAGGCGTGTCAATGAAAAAGCCCAATTTATTCAATTGAAAACTGTGGCACCCCAAAACCCGATAGGGTCGCCACGAATACTACGCGTTAAGAAACTAAGTCAAAAACAACTTATACGACAATAGAAGAAAGAATTGTAATTCGGGCCGAGGTTTAGGCGTAAATTTTTTTTTTGAAAAGGCTTTAGGGATTTGCGCAGCTCACGGCGAAAAATAAGAGGCGAGTCTCACCATCTCTCCGCTTCCCTAACGACAGCACAATGCACACTGACTATTTTGATTGAAAGAAAACATAAGGCCGAACCACTTTTATTTACATATATATATTTTACGAGGGGTTTTCCCACGGGTCGGTACATCAAAAAGGTAGGCCAAGACTCTTCCAAACGCTCGGCCTTCAACCCAAAAAGGAACACACGACCCCCTAAAAACAGCGTGTAGTATCCTCCCCTCGAACTGCTAGTGTCGGCCATATCCCAAAAGTTGCCAACTCCTACTCCACGCGCGCGAGCCGTCACACCCAATCTGGTGCATTAGGCGGTGGGGGCGGCAGCATCCCCATCATTACTCCGTCACGGCGAATGTGGACGGACACGTACTCCTGAATGACTGGGCCCCCAGACAGACCCACGTTATAAGACACAATCGCGTGAACTCGGATGAACGTCAGACCCGGTAGGGTGGGACAATCAATCTCCAACAACTCGACCTCCACATCAGACGGAAGGTCGTAAAATACTCCCCGCGTGATGGCAGGGAGTGGCATCGTGCTAATCTGAAATGTTGGTCCCCGAAGGGGTGAGTATAACCACTCAGCAGGTAAAGGAATCCAATCACCACTCAATGCATTTAAACAATACGAACAATTACATTATACATGTCATTCATGCGTTCCAACGTACTTACCTCGAAGCCATGTACATGCCATCACACATCATCATCATACGTACATTATCCATGCATGACCACATCATACCTTATATACATGCCATCATGCCATCATGTCATCATGTCATTTTATCATAGGTGATTATCATCATATCATGTTACATATGCATGTCATCATGCCACATCATCTATGCATGTCATCATCATATCATATATATACATGCATGACATCATCATACCTTATATACATGCCATCATGCCATCATGCCATCATGTCATCATGTCATCATATCATCATATCATATATACATGCCAACATGTCATCATGTCATTATATCATAAGTGATTATCATCATCTCATATCACACATGCATGTCATCATGCCATAGGCGGTCACCATCATGTTATATCACACATGCATGTCATCATGCCATAGGTGGTCCTCATCATGTTATATCACACATGCATGTCATCATGCCATAGGTGGTCCTCATCATGTCATGTCACATATGCATGATTAAATTTCCACTTTTAATTCTCAATTGATCCTCACATCACCCTTCCTCGGGATCATCCATCCCATACTTTACACTCGCACCCTATCCAGGCATTGCGAGAAGAACCTCCGGAATTATGCCATTCATGGCCACCGGGCATCCGGCACCCCACATCCCGGGCATCTCGCACCCCAACCGGCATCACGAGGCATCCCCTCGGGCAAAAACCTCCGAGGCTTCCGGCACCCAACCATTCCGGGCATCCTGATACTCCCAGGGTCATCCGGCCATGTATCTCTATACATTCCGGGCATTATCATCCTCCCCCAACAACTTCCTCATTTACCATTAATCATGTTTGCCAATTAAGTCTCAAATTACCATGCACATGATGTAATGGCAAAACAAGATCATCTTCGTTCTTATACATGCATCATCAAGCATTTACATACATGCAGTAAATGCAATCACCCATAGTAATTAAGTTCTTATAGAACATATGCCACTCAAAACAATGTACTTACCAAATGGATTTAGAATTTATTTAAATTCTAACTTATCCTATTTTGCAATTTAGTTAATTAAATAATCACACAAATCACAAATTCATGAAATCAAAGCATATGATAATTTAATACAGCAAAATAGTGATTTTCTACAGAAAAACACATAGCCACATCAATTTCTACACAAAAGGTAATATTTCTAAAATTACCGCATGGAATCTCGGACAAAGGCAGAATGTGCAGTTTTCTAAGTAATTTAATTAAAATGCCCAAACGACCTCCGACAATTATGAAATTTTACCAGGTTATAGTTAAGACACTAAATTAGATTTTTCATGAAGGAATATAGGCCAAATTCTTTTTAGATAAATTTCTATAGTCCCACGAAGCTACTGGTCAGATTACCGAAACGTCCAGGGTCCTATGTCCGAAATATTGCGGTTTGACCTACCTATCCTTCTTTTTTTTCTCTAAAATTTGGATATGTTTTACTTCTAAGGATCCCCTACAACTTTCATGAAGGAACTTAAGCCAAAATTCCAAAGGATAACCTCCATATGGGTCCACGAAGTCTCGGGTGTCCCATACCGCGACTCCAGATTCATCATCTTCAAGATCAGGTTGGTTTCCTAAGCTATACTTGTTCATTTTGCTTCAAATTTGAGTATGTTGATCCTTAATATGTGCTCTACAATTTTCATGAAGAAGTCGAAGAGAGATTCATGGTAAAAATCAACATGCAGCCACAAATCTACCACAAGGTCAGTAAAATAGTTCCAGATCTAAAGTCTCCGAAAAATGGGGTTTTGACCCCTTAAATCTTCATAATTTTACATGAAATTTTATTATGTTATATTTCAAGGTGTTGGCTACAACTTTCATGAAGAGATCCAAGTCAAAAGCGAACTCCAAACATGCATGCAAGCTCTCACAAGATTCTGACTCAGGCGGTTCATGCGAAAACAGCAAGCATCTTCAAGAACAAACCATCCTAACTCCGTTTTCTTACCTTTAAACAACCAAAGATCCAACCAACATGCAAGACACACATGCAAGAGAAGAGATGGATCCTAACTTGCCTCAAACACCAAAGACAGGGCGGACGATCGGCGGCGATCGGCGACCTCTCCTCTCGGCCTCCTCCTCCTCCTCCTCTCTCTCGCAAGTCTCTCTCTCTCTCTCTCTCTCTCTCTCTCTCTCTCTCTCTCTCTCTCCTTCCTCACCGTGCGACACTCCTCTCTCTCTCCTCTCCCCCATCTGGCCATGTCTTCCTCTTTAATTTCCCCAAGAGGCAATCATTAGATTGCCTCCCAAGAGCCAATGCATGGCAAGCCCCTTTTGCCACTTGGCAAAGGCTTCATGCAAATGGGCTTGGGCTTGGGCCTCTTGGGCCACTTGGGAGAAGTGGGCCGGCCACTTCTTCCCCCTTGGGCCGATGACAGCCCTTCTTTGTGGGCCTTAATGGGCCGGCCAACTTGGCCCATTAGGGTCCACCCTTGGGCCCAAGGCCCAATCCAAATTTTCTCTTCCATTTTTTTTTTTTTTTTTTTGAAATTTCTTTTAGGGACTAATCACTAAATTTCACCCAATTAAAATCCTATAATATTTTATCTAAGAGAACTTAATCTATAAAAAGCATGGCCAAGCATAGACTATCCTCATTAATTTACCTTATAATCCAATTTCAAAAATTTAAATTAAAACACAAGCACAAAACACAAAGCCTTAAGAGAAAACTAAAGGCTAAAACACAACCCATAGGTAAATTCATTACCTATTTAAGAGCTTTAGGACACCTTAGGGCTTGCCCCTAATTTCTGGGATGCCACAAAAACATAACCTGAAAATCAGGATGTCACAATACATGTGCCGATTGGCTTGTGAAAGGTCTTTGTCCTTCCTTAAATTGTAAGGTAACGCACACTGTCACTAGGTTTTAATTTTTTTTGTTTGTTCGGTATAGGCCATGCTTGTACGTGAGGTCATCTGCTATACACTTTAATGAACTGTGAATGCAAGATAAATTACTTTGCATCTTTCTCTATTTTTTTCCCTTTTTTTCTTATGTGTTTCTTTGGTTCAATTGCAGGTTGAAGAAATATTGGCAGACATTCAAAGTCCTCCGATAGTGAGTCCAATGCTCATAATACTGGAAATCTAAGGACTGAAAAGGAGAAGTCAGTTTCCTCGAACTCGGGGTTTAAGTTCAGATAGAGGGAAATCTCTATTGTGTTGTGATTTAGCAAAGCTCTAGGCTGATCTCAATTGTTCTGTTTATTTTGAGAAAATGTCACAAACGGTCCCTATACTATTACTTAATGTGCAATTTGGTCCCTGAACTTTCGATCGGCTCAATTTGGTCCCTGAACTATTGATAAATGTCTGATTTGGTCCCTGAACTTTCGATCGGCTCAATTTGGTCCATAAACTATTAATAAATGTCCGATTTAGTCATTCTTTACTGTTTTTCCTTCTTTTTTTCTTTTTTTTTTTTTTTTTTTTTTTTGCTTCTCTCTTCCCTCCGCCGGCTCCGGCGGAGGGAAGCCGGCGTCCCGCGAGGGTCGCCCTCGCCGGCGTCGGGCGAGGGCCATCCTCATCGGATGTAGGCAAGGGTGGCCGTCGCCGAATGCCGGGTTGCTCCTCGCTCGACGCCGGCGAGGGAGCCCCTCGCCGACATCAGGCGAGGAGCACCCCCGAGCGTCGGGCGAAGGGCTCCCTCACGAGTCCGGCGAGGGAGCCCCTCGCCCGACGCCGGCAAGGGCAACCCTCGCTAGACACCGGCTTCCCTCCACCGTCTCTGGTAGAGGGAAGAGAGAAGAAGCAAAAAAAACAAAAAGGAAAAATAGTAACGAATGACTAAATCAGACATTTATCAATAGTTCAGGGACCAAATTGAGCCAATCGAAAGTTCAAGGACCAAATCGAACATTTATCAATAGTTCAAGGACCAAATTGAGCCAATCGAAAGTTCAGGGACCAAATTGCACATTAAGTAATAGTATAGGGACCATTTCTGACATTTTCTCGTTTATTTTCTCAGTTCAAATTGAGTGTGAGCACAAACAAGCTGCTTTTTGTGTGGCATTGAAGGGATGCGATTCTTGTGAATTGCCTTCTATCACGCCTCGAACCCCGGGCACACACACATCCCTCGGTGGTCAACTAAATTACAACGTTCCTAGTACACATCGCTGTCCCAATCGATTTATGCACATGCAGAAGCGAACTAATAAACTCTAGATAACAAACAAACATGGGATAGAAAAGCGGGACAACCAATTAACACAAAACATACTTTATAAACAACCCAGGTTTATATATAGTCAAGCTAAACATAAGGTTTATGTACAGGAGTCTAGATCAAAAAAAGCTACTGAGCCACCTATGCTCCGGAATCTCCAATCATGGGTTCCGGGTCCTCCACGACACCATCAGGAGTGTCGATATCCATAGGATGCCCTATTTTCCACTCCCCGGTCCCGACGAGAGGCCTGTCAAAACCTTGTATGGGACCCTCCCAAGCCCCATTAGGAAAGTTAATGAATCCCGCTCTGAAGTGATAAGGTACCCAGTAAGGTAGGCCCTCTTCGACCCATACCGTGGACTCAACTAGCTCACAAGTCAGGTTAGTCCAGGGAATAGGGAAATAGGAGTGCTAAAAATCCATCTCCTGTGAGACCCCATAACGTACATGACGTACCTCCATCTAAGGACCTGAAAATTTTAAACCACGACGGGGTGAAACAAAGTCTCAGCGAGTCTACACCCTAAACCCCGATTAGGACGATAATTCACCTAGAGGCAGCCTAAACATACACCATATAAGACTTACCTTGCCTCAGCACCTCCCTGCACATTAGTACATCTCATATAATATATGCAAACAATAAATGCATTCAATAATTGGAACACTTCAACTCATATATCAATCAATCATAGGAGTCCCGATTATAAGGCCAAATTGTTATGACACGTCTCATTCCGTGCCCCACAATTTCGTCCCATAATTAGGTGTGGCTATATCAGTCACTCAAGCGTGTCCCAATTAATTACGACCCAATGGCCACGGCCAACTCAACAGTCAGCGATCATCCAGCATAACCGAGCGTCGTCCCGCTTCGTCGGGCACGGCAATGTCTACATCTAGACGATATTCCCGAATGAGCATTAGCCTAGCCTCCACTGCAACCGGCATCCGTTGACATAAGGCATTCCATATAGGAGCATCGCCCCCGACTTTCATCGGGTAACGGGTTCTCATAGCAATCACATTCACATCCATGCCTGGCCAAGAATATTGTGCTTTGCACTCAAATACTTCCATTTCAAATAATGGACTTGACTAATTTTCTTCATATTAAAAACATCTGGTAAAATAATTGTGCGTGATCACACAGTCAAATCGAGCCATAAAACATGATATACTCTCCTTTCAAAATTCCACGATTTCATATAGTACATAAATGTGGCACCCCCAAAACCCGGTAGGGTCGCCACAGAAACCGCAAGCGAAAGAAAACAAGTCGAATACAAATTATACAACGATAAAAGAAAGATTCAAGCCAACGCTTAAGCGTAAAATTTTTTTTCTTTTCTTTTCCTTTAAAAAGGTTTCAAGGATTTTGCGCAGCTCATAGCGGAAATTTAAGAGGCGAGTCTCACCAACACTTCGCTTCCCTCACGACAACACAATACACACCAACTATCTTTGATTAAATGAAAGCACGAGGCCGAACCACTTTTATTTACATATATAATTACGAAGGGCAACACGGGTCGGTACAAAAGGGTAGGCCAAGACTCATCTATGCTCGGCCTTCAACCTCAAAAAGAGACACACGACCCTCAAAAAATGCAACGTGTAACGATCTCCCTTCGGACTACCCGTGGCGGCCATCCAAAAAGTTGCTAACCCCCACTCCACGTGCGCAGGCCGTCACACCCATCCCGATGCGTCAGGCGGTGGAGGTGGCAGCATCCCCATCGGGACACCGTCGCGACGGATGTGGACGGAGACGTACTCCTGGATGATCGGGCCTCCCGAGATAAGCCCACGTCATAAGATACGATCGCTCGCACACGCAGAAGGTCAGTCCCGGCAGGGTGGGACGAGCTATCTCGGTCACCTCGACCTCCACGTCGATGGAAGGCCATAGAACACTCCCCGTGTAACAACGGGGAGAGGCATCGTACTAATCTGAAATGTTGGTCCCCCGAAGGGGTGAGTACAACCACTCAACAAGTAAAGAGATCCAATCAACACTCAATGCATTTAAACAATACAATAGTTCCAATACACATGTCATACATACATTGTAATGTACTTACCTCGAAGCCATGTACGTGCCATCATACCTCATCATCACAATCATAGTATATACATAGCATTAATCACAAATGATCATCATCATCATACCATATGATCCATACATGTCATCATGTCATTTTAATACACATACATGTCATCATCATACCATAGTACACATGCATGTCATCATGTCATCTTAGTACACATACATGTCATCATCATACCATAGTACACATGCATGTCATCATGTCATCTTAGTACACATACATGTCATCATCATACCATAGTACACATGCATGTCATCATGTCATCTTAGTACACATGCATGTCATCATCATGCCATCATGTCACTATATCATAAGTGATTATCATCACATCATATCACGTATGCATGATTTAATTTCCACTTTAGTCCTCAATTGATCAACACATCACCCTTTCTCGGGATCATCCATCCCATACTTTACACTCGCACCCTCACTCGGGTCTCACGAGAAAAACCTCTGGAATTATGCCAATCATGGCCACCAGGCATCCGGCATCCCCAACGCTCCGGGCATCTCGCATCCCAACTGGCATCACGAGGTATCCCCTCGGGCAAAGACCTCCGAGGCTTCCGGCACCCATCTCATTCCAGGCATCCTGACACTCCTAGGGACATCCGGTCATGTATCTCTATACATTTCCAGGCATCCGGCACCCATCTCATCCCGGGCATCCTGACACTTCAGGGCATAATCATCCGCCACTTACAACTTTCCCATTTAACATTACACATGTTTGCCAATTTAGGTCTCAATATTCCATACACATGATGCAATGACAAAACAAGCTCACCTTTGTTCTTGCACATGCATCATCAAACATTTGCATACATAGAGTAATTGCAAACACCCATAGTAATTAGGTCCATATGCCATTCAAAACAATGTACTTGCCAATTGCAATTAGAATTTATTTAAATCCTAATTAAATTTTTACCTTGCAATTAATTAATTAAATAATCAATTAATTAATCACAACAATCACTAATTCATGAAATCAACACATAATATTGTAATGCCATAAAACAGTGATTTCACCACAGAAAAGTATGGCCAATCAGATTTCTGCACAAAAACAATATTTTCACAATTCCGTACACATTTTCGGACAGGGGCAGAACGCACGATTTTCTTGGTAAGTCAATTTAAATACCCATATGACCTCAGAAAATTATGAAATTTTACCAGGATGTAGTTAAGACATTAAAATATACTTTTCATGAAGGAACCTAAGTCAAATTCATTTTAGATAAATTATTACAGACCCACGAAGCTCCTGGTCAAGTCACCGAAATACACAGAGCACTATGTCCGAAATATGCAGATTTGACCTACCTATACTTCTTCGTTTTCTCTGATTTTTGGATATGTTATACTCCTAAGGATCCTCTACAACTTTCATGAAGAGACTTAGGCCAAACTACCAAAGGAAGTCCTCCAAAAGGTTCCATGAAGTCTCGGATATCACACATCGCACTCCAGTTTCAAACGTTTTCAAGCTCAGGTTGATTACCTAGTCTAAAATTGTTATTTTTGCATGAAATTTGAGTATGTTCATCCTCAAGATGTGATCTACAAGTTTCATGAAGAAGTCGAAGAGAGATTATTAGTAAAAACCAACATGCAAACCACAAATCCACCACAAGGTCAGAAAAACAACTCCAGATCTAGGGTCTCCGAAATATGAGGCTTAGACCCCTCAAATCTCCATCATTTTTCACGAAATTTCAGTATGTTATAGCTCAAGATGTTAGATACAACTTTCAAGAAGAGATCCAAGTCAAAATCGAACTCCAAACATACATGCAATCCCTCACAAGTTTCTGACTTCACTGGTTCATGCGAAAACAGCATGCATTTTCAACAACCAAGCATCCTAGCTTCGGCTTTCTAGCTTTCAAACATCCAAACAAACCAAACATCCATACAAAACACACATGCAAAGAGAGAAGATGGATCCTAACTTGCCTCTAGCCAAGAAAAACGACGATGAACGGCGGTGGACGGCGGCGGTTCTCCCTTCTCCCTCTCGCGCGACGCCCTCCCTCCTTCTCCTTTCTCTCTTCCTCTCTTTCTCTCTTTCTCTCCCTCTCTCTCCTTCTCTCGCACGGCACTCTCTCTCTCTTCCTCTCCCTTTCTTTCCTCTTTTCTTCTTCTCCCCTAATCATTTCTAAGAAGACCTTAAGCATGTATGCCAAGTGGCATACACACTAGGACACTTGGGGAGGGGCATGCAAACCCTCCCCCTCTCCCTCTCTCTCACGGCCACAAGGCCCAATGGGCCTTATGGGCTTGGCCCACACGGCCCACCCTTAGGCCCTCCAACCATGGGCCTAAGTCCATGCTATTGGGCCTAAGGCCCAATCCAACTCCCTTCTCTAATTTAAATTAAAACTAACAATTAATTCCACCTAATTAAAATTCTATAACAAATTAATTTATAACAAGCATATTAACACAAAATGTTATCTTTAATAATTAACTTAGCTTAATTTAAATTAAAAACAAGCAAGGCACAAGGCACAAAGCCTTAAGAGAAAACTAAGGCTAAAACATAACCAAAATAGGTAAATTCATTACCTATTTAAAAGCTCTAGGGCACCTTAGGACTTGCCCTTAATTTCTAGGATGCCACAATAAAACCTTTTTGGTATCAAAAACCGACACCCAGTATTTTTCCAATTAAATACCAAAAATTCATATTTTTGAAATAATAATTGAAAATCATCACCAAGCACTCAATTGCATAAATTAGCACTCAATTTCACAAATCAATGCAACCATGACAATCAGCGTAAAATTTTGACAACCGACTATCCCGAGTATAATTTAAGCTAATTAATAATTAATTAAAGAAATTACATTTAA
The DNA here is from genome assembly GCA_014182565.1 of Eucalyptus marginata. NCBI lineage: Eukaryota > Viridiplantae > Streptophyta > Magnoliopsida > Myrtales > Myrtaceae > Eucalyptus > Eucalyptus marginata. The sequence continues at coordinate 45,094,821 of CM024587.1, read as the reverse complement.
TTAAATAAATTGCAAATTATTTAAATTAAAACACTTAATTACATTAAATAACCTAACCGAGCTAATCTAATTGAACTAATTAAATTAATCTACCAAGCTAACTAATTTAATCCAATTAAACTAATTACATAACCTAACTAATTCCTAACTAATTTAATATAACCAACCTAGTTGAACTAACTAACTAAATAATTACTCTAACTAAATAACCTTAATCCTAATTAAGCCTAACTAATCCCTAATTAGTCTAACTAATCCTCCCTTAAGTGTAATTAACCCCCTAATTAGACATTAGGGGCGCAAATGATAACCATTTCTGGCCATAAATTGATTTTTGGAAGAGAAATGGATTTTTCTATTTCTATTTCTAGATGAGTTTCTAAGCAAAAATAACCGTTTGATAATGATATAAAATTTCTACTCAAAAATAGAAATTCGTTTAATACCGACAAAAACTTCTTCCTTTCGGTCGGCAACGGACCAGCGACGGCGGTGGACAGGTGGCCGGTGACCGGCGGCCAGCGACCGGCGGCCGGCGACCAGCAGACGGCGATGGCGGCCGGCGACAAGCAACCAACGACAACGACAATGACGACGGATGGAGGACATAATAAGAAGAATTTTTATTTCTCATTTCTATTCCAGAAATAGAAAAGTAGAAAATTTTTACTTTTGATTTCTATTCCAAACCTATTTCTGGAACAAAAATCTATTTCAGAAATAGAAAAATGGAATAATTTTATCAAACAGAATTCTATTCCGGAAACAAGTCTGGAATAGAAAATTTGTTTCTAGAATAGAAACAATCAGTTGTCATGCACCCCTAGGGTGTCAACTCACCGATTAAGCGAGCTAACGGGCTCACGGCGACAGCAGCGCGACGATGACCAAAACCCGGGCCTATGGCGACACCAAAGGAGGTCAGGAATGGGCTGAAAAAGCCCACGAGTCTCACGGGTCCAGCTGGGAGGACCGATTCTGCTCGATCCTGACTCGGGGGACTAAGGTTGCTGGTCGGGGCAATGGCGAGCATGAACGGAGCTAGTGTGCTAGCTGACGGCCAGGGGACGACGGACGACTAGCTCGGGCACGGCAGCAATTGCGACGAGCGATCGGCCAGACAGTCTAGCATCGACAGACGCGAGGACGGCGCTAGCGAACACCAGCTAGAGTCAGGGCTAATTGGTGATCGACCAAGACGGCGGACGGTTCGAACAAGCAACGTGAAGCTGTGCTGGTTTACTGAGGGCTTGCAGCTTCAACAATGGAGGAAAAGGAAGCTTTGAGGAAGAAGAAGAAGCTGAAACAAAAGCAAAAGCTGGTCTGTTGGGGTGGTGGTCGAGCAAGAGGGAGAAAGGAGGGAGAGAGGGGAGAGAAGGGGGAACATGAAGCCTTGGAAGTCCAAGCTTGAGCCAATGAGCTTGCACTACAAATATCTCATGCAATGATCACTTTGGGCACCAAAGTCTTCAACCCTAGCTATCCAAGCTTCTCCCACAAGCCAATTGCTTCACAATTTCCCACCAAACAATTTCAATTTAATGGTCCAACATGCCAAAGCAGCAGCCTAAACCAATTTCCCTTCAATCCCTCACAAACCAACTCACTTTGGTAGCCAAAATTGCCAATTAAAATGCCCATCCGAATTTCCTTGAATTTAATTGGCCAATTTTGATTTTCCGCCAAAATTCTGGGTCGCCGAAAATTCTTTAAAGGATGAGACGATATCCTAAAAAATTAATTGCGACACGCTCGAACTTTCGATTCCCAAAAGCGAGTACAATTTCGTGGTTAATTTCAATCGAATATGATTTTAGCGTGACCTAACCTACTATGTAGCTTTTATGTATTTTATCGCGTTTGACCCATGGTTGATAAATTTCAATCCACGTTTGTACATCTTCGACTCATCGGCAACTCTCGGTTGTCATAAAAATCTCAAGGTTTCAATTACAGGCACCGAGTACATAATCGATAGAAAAATCGGTTTAGTGCCGTTCGACACGAATTTTGCAATCAGGTGGAGTCACCACAATTTAATTATGTGCCTCTGTCAAATCGGCTTATCTCCGGTCTCTAATTGATTATAACAGTGTTGTATTGACCCTTGCTGATTAGCACGGTCGTGTAGTCGATTTCTGATCGAATTCTCATGTCTGTCGCGTTTATCTCCCTTAACGGCTTCACCTAATAGATTAGTTATCTCATGAGTGATCAGCTCAGAGAAAAGGACCATAGGCGCTTTGATGAAAAGCCCATTTCATTTAATCAAAACAGGATCGAAAATCAGGATGTCACACCTTCGATATCCGTTGTTGTTTAGGGACGACTTGGTCTGTTACATTGATTTCATTGGTCTTGAAGCTCCATTCTGCGTCTTCTACCCCCTCGCTCTCTTTCAAATTTCACTCTAGATCTAACAACCACCTCCGAACAACCACTCACCATTGCCTTGCCTCTATGCTCAATCATTGTTGGGCCAATGAGTTTCGATTTTTGTCTGCACTTTACCTAGACATCATTTTATAGCACCTCCATTTTGCTCTGAGGCTCACCAATACTGGTTTGTGCATCTCAGCCACCATTGACACAGCGACGAATTTCCAATAACACTGTTGGGAAGTACTGATTCCCAGAAACCGGATTCGACATTAAATCGAACCCCTAAAAAGAGTGCGGAAGACGAGCCCAGGAAAATCACATGTATCACCGATCCTAAGGCACATCACAATATCGAACCTACCTTGTTAGCCACAGCCTAAACACCGACGTTGATCTGAAGAAGAAAGACTGATCTCGTTCTATCCGATGATGTCAATTGGCCTTGAAGGGAAGAGAGTGTCGTCTCTTGGACTTGTTCTTCTTTTTGGATGGAGAGGGAGAGAAGGAACGTACGTACTATCCAAAAGGTACGTTCCTCCATCTCTTTTCTCCCTTAAATACGTCCTCTCCAAATGACGTGTCACTTCAGTAAAAGACACTCCCCCAAAAGTTACAACTCTTCAACGTGTCCCTCCATCCATGGGCCCTAAACTTGTGGGCCGGGCTTTTAGGCCCATCATGGGCGAACGGGCCCACTTAGGCCCATCAACACATAAATAAAACAATCATCTCCCACTCGCACATGGTGGGCCGAACAGGATCCTCTTTACCTCTCTACAACATTCATATTGGTGAATAATCCGTGCGACCAGCATACTTTGAGAGCTCGTTGCTATACATCTGTTAGGAATATATAGCAGCTCATAATAGGCATCACATTCCGAGTAGATTTAGTATGCAGTACCCTAGATCGATCGATCACATTTATATCTCTCTTGATCTCTTTTAAACAATGATATATATATTGTATTCACAATTATGATTATCCCAAAGACAGTCATAATTGGTCGACCAGTGAATAAAAAACCACAATGTGATTCTCCAAATCCGATCTTCCTCTTTCCTTCAAACTCTCAATTTCAGTTCAACTTGCTTTTCTAGAAATGTCCCATTAGATCGAATCATCTCATGACCATTGGCAACATTCTAAGATAGCAAACACTAAATAGAAATCTTGAGAATAAGTAAAAGTCATGAGGGCACTAAAAATTGAGGAACTTTTTTCCTTAAGAGTCTCACATGGCATAAAAGTTGAGATCAAACTTTTGCCACTCCTATTGGTCATCATTTGCATACGTAGTATGAAATACGTATTACGATATTAACTCCTTTCCCATGGAGCGTATGTCTACACCATCAATACCGTACAGATGATAGTTCAGACATACCCAATGTCTAACTTGAGTTCACGTATTTACTCATTCACAAAAATTCATCAAAACTCACATCTGGCATCTTAGACAGATAAAGTAAAATATATGGGATATTTTACTTTCGGACATAGTACATATCATGTCCCCATCTTAACACTTAGTTAAGGCAACATATATATTTTAAGCTTGAGCTCTCGATTATCACCTAGATAATAAGCTTAAAAAACATCTCATCTCTATTTATCACATAGTAAATAGAGGCGATTACCCGTGTGAGTGGGCTAATTTTATATCTGTCCGACATACTTTCTCAACTTAATGTAATGCACTGAGCATTAAGATGCATAAATGTCAAACAAAGATTCATAGGCATTAATAATGAAAACACAAATTCATTAAATGTGAACAACTCAGGGAAATTAAAATATCCAGTACATCAGACTTTACGCAATCCTAGAGATTTTACATGACCACAAAACACATCTCTAGGTATTGGCTTTGTCATAGGATCTGCTACCATTCTATGCGTAGATATGTACCGTAAGTTCACATCTTTTCGTGCAACCATATCTTTTACAAAATTATACTTGGTATCTATATGTTTGGTCTTGCCATGATATTTTGGATCTTTGGTGTACGCTATAGCTGCTTGGCTATCACAGTTAACCAATAATGGATTTGCATCTTTCTCATTAACACCTAAATGATCCAAAAATCTCTTAAGCCAAACTCCTTCTTGTACCGCTGCTGATAATGCCACGAACTCAGCTTCCATCGTGGACAAGGCTATACACGTTTGCTTTTTACTGCTCCATGATATGGCGCCATTGTTCAGTAAGAAAGCAAATCCAGAGGTAGATTTCCTTTCATCTAAATCTCCTCCTCAATCAGCATCTGAATAGCCTTCAAGTCGCAGATCCTTTCCTTGGTAATTCAGCTTGTAATCAGCAGTTCCCTTCAGATACCTCAGTATTCTCTTAACGGCTTTCCAATGTGCTTGACCTGGATTGGATTGGTATCTACTCACCATTCCAACTGCAAAACATATGTCGGGTCTTGTACACATCATAGCGTACATCAAGCTCCCAACAGCACTAGCATAAGGAACATGTTTCATTTGTTTCTTTTCTTGTGGAGTTCTTGGACACAGTCTATGGCTCAATCCTTCACCTTTTGCAAAGGAGTGTCTATGGGTTTACAATCTTGCATACGAAATCATTCAAGAACCTTATTTATATATGTTTCTTGCGAGAGAGATAATGACCTCTTTGAACGATCTCTTGAAATCTTAACTCCAAGGATGTATGCAGCCTCACCCATATCTTTCATCTCAAAGTTGGAAGATAACCAACTCTTAACGGTATTAACAAACTCCATATTGCTTCCAGCAATTAGTATATCATCAACATATAATGATATGATCACAAATTGATCTTTGGATCTTTTGATATATACACAATGATCCTCATCAATCATTGTAAAATCATATGCCATTATGGCATTATGAAAACATATAGACCACTGTCTTGACGACTGCTTAAGACCATATATCGATTTCAAAAGTCGACATACCTTTTCTTCTTGGCCTTTTGTAATGAAACCAACAGGTTGTTCCATATATACTTTCTCATCCAATTCTTCATTGAGAAAAGTAGTCTTTACATCCATTTGATGTAATTCAAGATCCATACTTGCCACTATTGCCAGAATAATGCGAATCGAGGTAAATCTCACAACAGGAGAAAATGTTTCCTCATAATCAATTCCTTCTTGTTGATTATACCCCTTTGCCACAAGGCGAGCTTTATATCTCTCTATCGAGCCATCAGCTTTACGCTTTATTTTGAGAACCCACTTGTTCCTAATAGCTTTGCGTCCTTTTGGAAGATCAACCAGTTCCCAAACATGGTTTGACTTCATTGACTCCATTTCCTCTCCCATTGCATGTATCCATTTTTCCTTACTAGGGCAACTTATAGCCTCATGTATATTTCTTGGCTCACCCTCATCTTGTAGGGCAATCATAAAAGTTTCCCCTTCAATTTCAAAACGTCGATGGGGAATACTTTTGCGACTTGTTCGCCGTATGGGAGATTGTACACTTTGCACATCATTCCCCATGATGCTCCCACTAGGATTAGATAATGATGATGTCGTCTTGTCATGTGGTTGTAATTGAGAATGAGTTGAATTCAATTCATCACTTCTCATATTACTCCCACTTGGACGAACTCCACTAATATCATTATCTTGATCCAAGGTTTCAAATAGGGAGTATTCTTCACCTATTTTGCCCTTCTTAGGAAATTCATTCTCTAAGAAGGTGACATCCCGTGATTCAAATTCAGTTATACTCCCACTTTCCTGCTCACCTATGAACACATACCCTTTCGAGTGTTCGAAGTATCTTATGAAAGTACTCTTCTTTCCTCCGGGACCCAATTTCCCAAACTTGTGAGAGAGCTCATGAGTATAGGCAGCACAACCCCATGGCTTAAGAAAACTTAAGTCCGGTTTCCTACCTGTCCATAACTCATATGGAGTTGAAGTAACTGATTTGGAAGGCACCCAGTTAAGTATATATGCAGCAGTTAACAACGCATCACTTCAAAAGGTGATGGGTAAGTTAGCATGCGCCATCATTGACCTAACCATTTCCGGGGGTTCTGTTTCTTCTCTCCGCAACACCATTTTGTTGAGGAGTATATGGAATAGACAACTGTCTTTCTATTCCTTTTTCATCACATAATTTTCTGAACTCATCAAATAAATATTCTCGACCTCGATCAGATCTTAATACTTTTATTTTCTTGTCTAATTGATTTTCTACCAAGTTCATAAACCTTTTGAAACAACTTATTGCTTCATATTTATGAGAAATCAAATAGACATATCCAAATCGAGTATAATCATCTATAAAAGTGATGAAATAAACAGCCACATGCCTTCCTCTCACATTCATTGGACCACGACGCGAATGGATTAAATGTAGAGGAAATTCAGCTCTTTTACTTTTTCCAAATGGTTTCCTTGTCGTTTTCCCTATCAGGCAATGCTCACATATAGGCAAAGACTTTTTCAATGTTGCCTAACAAGCCTTCTTTGGCTAGTCTATTTATACGTTGTTGGCCAATATGACCAAGTCTAGCATGCCACACATTCACATCATTATCATATGAATTAGGAGACGTGAGAAGGGAATAACAAACATTTGCATTAACATAGTCAATATCTAATACAATGAAACCATCCAGAAAATAACCACAACCATAGAAATTTGTATCCAAAAACAAATCCACACATCTATTATGGAAATTCATATTAAAACTAGCAGATGAAGCATTTCAGATCACCAGCACTGACTGATAGACTTATGTATATGACTGTTGGTTACCTTTTTGGTATAAAGCCGGGTATAGAAACCACGGCAAATTTTGATGTACCGACTAATAATGTCTATCAGGATTATGTAAATAAAAAAGTGTTCGGCTTTAACCTATAAAAGTTTAATTAGTGTGCATCGGTTTAAATTTGGGAAGGAGATGGTTGATTATGCTTCCGCTATATAAACTAGGCAGGGACCGATACGGAAGATACAAACCCCCAAGATTTATAAACCTAATTTAATTTTTGGTATCAGAGTACGATATTATTAGGTCAAGAGAAAGATAAGCTAACTATGGCGACCCCAATGGATTAGGGGCCGTTCGAGGGTGCCACAACGATCCTACAACCGTAATAGCTCATAGCTTTATACTCGAACCCACGCCGACCCTACCAATGGTCATCACATGCAAAATGGGATCACTCGACGCTAGCCTCGATTCATCTCGTCGAGGACACACCGAGCCGTTCTAAACAGTATATCGATCAGCATCCAACAATAGTGATTTCGACCATACCGCCCATACTGATCGACCAACGCTAATTCCGTAACATTCAACCTAATCCGAACACAAGAGTAGGGTATTCTTGCATAATATAGAGCAACAAAGCTACCACTTACCTCGAGTCCTCGAGGTGATAGCGGTGAGTGGGGCTACGTCGAGACGACAGCGACGGCAGCGTGCAGTGAGGTTGCGAGCTGCAGGTCTCCCAATCCGAAAGCAACTAAAGGACGATAGCAAGGCATGAGCTGAGGCGTCTCTAGTCTGCAGCGGCTGAGGTGAGACAGCGCCCTCTCCAAGCCGGCAACGAGCTGAGGGACAGCGGCAAGGGAAGCTGGTGGCGTCGATGGCTGGCTGGACGGGGCTGTGGTCGGTTGTAAGTGACCTAATAGTGATGAGAGGTTGGGGCACAAGTGAGGAGGCCGGTGACACGGTGGTCGATGACAGCAAGTCGCACACGCAAGAGGCGAAGCCGGCGGCGATGAAGAAGAGGCTGCTTCTCTCTCTCTCTCCCCGCTTGCTCTTTCTTCGTGAGTTCCGCCCCTTTTTTTTTTTTTTTTTGACTTTTGTTGTCGACAAAAGAAAGATCATGCTGCCACCTTCTCCTGTGCGTGCATAGGTGTGGGCTTCATTTAGTTGACTACTTAAGTCAACTGAGTGAAGTCACGCTGGCAGCAAACGAAAGGGACAAGGCCGGGTGTGCGTGTCCTCGTTTTTGCATGAAGAAGGGTCAGTTTGTGAGGGTTGCATGGGTCAACATGTCTTCCTCAGTCGACCGGTTGAAGGGGAGGAGAGGACGCAGCTGTGGCGCAGCCTTTCTTGGTCAATCGTTCCTCTTAGCTGACCATCATATGAACGTGGCTACATGGCCATTCAATGAAAAGGAATGCGTGCATGAAGCTGTGGTAGTTGACGACCTTTGGCTGGGGATGGTCGAGAGTCGACGCGAAGAAAATAAGGCAGTCTTCGACATTTTCCGTCATCAGCTTTCACGTACGCATGGGGTCGAAGATGACTTGCGTGAAGGGTTCGGTTAGCAGGGTACAAATGCTGGTGAATGATGGTCTCAGTGGTGGCGTTGCGTAAGGAAATTTCAATGAGACGATAAGTTATACGGTGATCTGACCGTCACAACGTGACAAAGGTGTGACTATGATGGTACATCGTAAGATCATTATGTGGCATCCCAAAAATTAGAGACAAGCCTTAAGATGTATTAAAGCTCTTAATTAGGTAATGAAATTACCTATGGTTTATGCTTTAGCCATTAGTTTTCTCTTAAGGCTATGTGTTATGTGCTTGTGTTCTTGAATTTTGAAATTTGGACTATAGGATAAATTAATGAGAATAATCTATGCTTGGCTATGCATTTTATAGACTAAGTTCCCATAAATAAAATGTTACAAGATTTTTGGCTATGTGGAATTTAGTAATTAAATACCTAAAAGAAAGAATAAAAGAAAGGGGTAAAAAAATTTGATTTTTAGGTTGGGCCTTAGGCCCAAGAGTGGACCTTTAATGGGCCAAGTTGGCCGGCCCATTAAGGCCCGCAAGTGGGCTGCCGTCGACCGTGAGGAGGGGGAGGATGGCCAGCCCAATTGCTGGCCCAAATGCCTCCAAGCCCAAGCCCAAAGCCCATTGCATGAGCCTTGCCAAGTGGCAAGGAGGTCTTGCATGCATTGGCCCTTGGAGAGGCAATCTAATGATTGCAAATTGGGGAAAACAAAAGGAAGAGGAGAGAGAGAGGGTGGCCGGTTGTGTCATTCGGCCAAGTGAGAGAGAGAGAGAGAGAGAGAATCGTGCGAGAGAAAGGGAGAGTGAGGCTGAGAGAGGAGAGGCCGAGAAGGGGGAGGAGTTGCCCATCGCCGCCGCACGCCGCCCGTTCGTCCGCCATGTGCCGTCGTTCTCCTCGGTCTAGAGGCAAGTTGGGGTCCTCTTGCTACTCTTGCATGTGTGTGTTGCTTGTATGTTTGTAGAAATGTCGAATTTTGGGTCAATAGGGGGGAGAAACCGAAGCTAGAATGACTTGTTCTTGAGTGTTGTTGCTGTTTTCGCATGAACCGCCTGAGTCAGAATCTTGTGAGGACTTGCATGCATGTTTTGAGTTCGATTTTGACTTTGATTTCTTCATGAGAGTTGTAGACAACATCTTAAACTACAACATACTAAAATTTGGTGCAAAATTATGGAGATTTAAGGGGTCAAACTCTCATCCTACGGAGACACTAGATCTGGAACTGTTTTGCTGACCTTGTGGTAGATTTGTGGTTGCATGTTGATTTTTATCAAGAATCTCTCTTCGACTTCTTCATGAAACTTGTATAGCACATCTTAAAGACCAACATACTCAAATTTGAAGTAAAATTAACATGTATAGCCTAGGGAATCGACCTACTCTTGAAGACGGTAAATCTGGAGACGCTGTACTGGACACCCGAGACTTTATGGACCCATATGGAGACTTTTCTTTGGAAATTTGACTTATATCCCTTCATGAAAGTTGTAGGGGACCTCTTGAAGTAAAACATATCCAAATTTCAGAGAAAATGAAGAAGGATAAGTAGGTAACAACTCGATATTTCGGACATAGGTACACTGGACGTTTCGGTATGAGGACCAGAAGCTTCAAACGACTATAGGAAATTATCTAAAACGAATCTGACCTAGAATCCTTCATAAAAAATATAATTTAGTGTCTTAAATATAACCTGGTAAAATTGCATAATTTTCGGAGGTCGTTTGGGCATTTTAATCGAATTTCTTCAAAAATTGCACATTCTGTTTTTATCCAAAATTTCATGCGGTGATTGTGTGAATGATATCTTTTGTGTGGAACTTTATTGGCCATGTGTTTTTCATGAAATCACTATCTTACTGTCTTGATTATCATATGCTTTAATCTCATGATTTTTCTGAATCATGTGGATGTTTAATTTAAATATTTTCAAAATGGTGTAAGCTGGAATTTAAATAAATTCCAAAAAGGGCATGGTAAATGGATTATTTGAATGGCACAAATTCCATAAACCTGATTGTTATGAATGATTGCGTCTTGCTGCATGTATGATGATGACTGATGATGCATGCATAGATCAAAGAATGAAAGTGATTTTTGTTTGCCATTACATCATGTGCCATGTTAAGTTGAGGCCTAAATTGGTAAACATGAACAATGATAAATGAGGAAACTGTTTGTGGCGGATGATAATGCCCTGGGAGTATCAGGATGCCCGGGATGGGGGGTGCCGGATGCCCGGAATGTATAGAGATACATGACCGAATGGCCTTGGGAGTATCAGGATGCCCGGAATGGTTGGGTGCCGGAAGCCTCGGAGGTCTTTGCTCGAGGGAATGCCTCGTGATGCCAGTTGGGATGCGAGATGCCCGGAATGTGGGGGTGCCGGATGCTCGGTGGCCTTAAGTGGCTGAATGCCGGAGGTTTTCTCGCGAGGCCAAGATGGGGTGCGAGTGTAAAGTATGGGATAAAATTGATGATCCCGAGAAAGTGTGATGTGGTGATTGAATTGAAAGTTAAAAGTGGAAATTGAAATATGCATATGACATGATATGATGATGATCACCTATGACATGATGACATGTATATAAGATATGATGATGATATGCATATATGACATGACATGATGATGATTACCTATGGCATGATGATATGCATATATGACATGATATGATGATGATCACCTATGACATGATGACATGTATATAAGATATGATGATGATATGCATATATGATATGATATGATGATGATCATTCATGGCCTAATGATATGTATGTGTTATGATTGTGATGATGATGTATGATGGTATATACATAGCTTCGAGGTAAGTATGATTGAGTGCATGAACGACATGTATGATGTTATGATTGTATTGTATGATGCATTGAGTGGTTATTGGATTCCTTTACCTGCTGAGTGGTTGTACTCACCCCTTCGGGGACCAACATTTCAGATTAGTACGATGCCGCTTCCTACTGTCACGCGGGGCGTCTTTTACGGCCTTCCTTCTGATGTGGAGGTCGAGTGGGCGGAGATCGACTGTCCCACCATCCCTGGTCTGACGTTCATTCGGATTCGTATGTTTGTGATGTATGATGTGGGCCTATCTAGGGGCCCGGTCGTTCAGGAGTTCGTATCTGTTCACGTTCGCCGAGACGAAGTGATGCAGGGGATGCTGCCACCTCCGCCGCCTGACGCACCAGGGTGGGTGTGATGGCCCGCGCGTGAGGAGTAGGAGTTGCAACTTTTTGAGAAATAGCCGACACTAGTTGTTCGAAAGGGGGGGGATCATACATGTTGAACATAGTGGGTCGAGTGTTTCTTTTTGGGGTTACGGCCGAGTGTAGTGAGGAGTCTTGGCCTTTCTTTTGATGTATCGACCCGTGAAAAACCCTTCATGAAAATATGTAAATAAAAGTGGCTCGGCTTTATCTTTTCCCTATGGAGATTAGTGGTGTGCATTGTATCATGTTTGTTGGAGGGAAAGATGGTGATATTGATTTATGCTTCCGCTAATGAGTCGCGCAAGGACCGTTTTATAAAAAAAAAAAAAAAAGAAGGCGAAGAAAAATGCCTAGGAACTTTGATGCTTCTTCTAAGAGTGTGCTAGTGTTCTTTAGGTGTAGCGTTCAGATCTGTGGCGACCCTTGTGGCACCCCGAAACGGCCCCGATCCGTTAGGGTCGCCACGCCGCTACCTTTCACTTTCCTTAATAACATGTCACTCGATACCATTTCACTTGCAGCGGATCCATACAACCTGGGGTTTACATCTTTAGATCGGTCCCTTGCGCAATTCATATAACGGAAGCATAACCAACAACTCCCTTCCCTATATTCGAAAAACAATGCACACCAACTAAACATCTTTTATAAGTTAAAGCCGAACACTTTTATTTACATAAAGCGATGGACATCTTTAGTCGGTATACATCGAAATGCCGTAGTCTTCTATACTGGCTATACTTCAAAAAATGACCGACATCTCCTCCAGCAGCCGTATACTTAGAGTCCATCGATCGTGTCGGCGTCCAAAAGTTCCTTCCTTTGCTATCCTCCTCCTCGCGGTCATACCCAACCACTTGATCCACCTACCTAGCAGTGGTAGCAGAGGTATCTTATCTAGTCCTGAAATGTTATTCCCAAAAAGGGTGAGTACACCACTCGGCGGGTAAAAGATCCAATAAACCACTCAATGCATCACACAATACAATCATAACAATCATAGCATAACACATGTCATTCATGCACCCATGCGTAGCTTACCTAGAAGCTATGCATATGTCATCATACCACATGTACATACATCCTCATGTAATCACCATCATGTCATACATGTGCCATCATGCCATAGGGGCACATACATCCATGCACTCACCATCATCATATCATACATGTGCCATCATGCCATAGGTGCACATACATCCATGCACTCACCATCGTCGTGTCATGCATTCAAGCATACTTACCTCAAGCCATGTATATACCATCATACATCATCATCACAATCATAACACATACATATCATCAAGCCACAATTAATCATCATCATCATACCATATTATCCATGCATGACATCATCATACCTTGCCATCATGCCATCATGTCATCATGTCATCATACAATCATATCATCATATCGTTATATCATAGGTGAGTATCATCATATCATGTCACATATGCATGTCATCATGCCATAGGTGGTCATCATCATGTCATATCACATATGCATGTCATCATGCCATAGGTAGTCATCATCATGTCATATCACATATGCATGATTTAATTTCCACTTTTAATTCTCAATTGATCCTCACATCACCCTTTCTCGGGATCATCCATCCCATACTTTACACTCGCGCCCTATCCAGGCATTGCGAGAAAAACCTCCGGAATTATGCCATTCATGGCCACCGAGCATCCGGCACCCCCACATCCCGGGCATCTCGCATCCCAACTGGCATCACGAGGCATCCCCTCGGGCAAAGACCTCCGAGGCTTTTGGCACCCAACCATTCCGAGCATCCTGATACTCCCAGGGCCATCCGGTCATGTATCTCTATACATTCCGGGCATCATCATCCTCCACAAACAACTTCTTGCCATTTATCATTACTCATGTTTGCCAATTTAGGTCTCAATATACCATGCACATGATGTAATGGCAAAACAAGATCATCTTCTTTCTTATTCATGCATCATCAAGCATTTACATACATGCAGTAGATGCAATCACCCATAGTAACTAAGTTACATGTCACTCAAAACAATGTACTTGTCAATTGCATTTATTTAAATCCCAATTTATTTTACTTTGCAATTAATTAATTAAATAATCACACAAGTCAAAAATTCATGAAATCAAAGCATATAATAATTTAATGCCATAGAATAGTGATTTTTCCACAGAAAATGCATGGCCAATCAATTTCTACACAATAAACAATATTTCCACAATTTCCGTATATAATTTCGGATAAGGGCAGAACGCACAGTTTTCTAAGTAAATCAATTAAAATACCTATACGACCTCAGAAAATTATGAAATTTTACCAGTTTATAATTAAGACATTAAATTAGATTTTTCATGCAGGAATCTAGGCCAAATTCATTTTAGATAAACTTCTACAGACCCACGAAGCTTCTGGTCAGGTTACCGAAACGTCCAGGGTCCTCTGTCCGAAATATTGAGATTTGACCTACCTACACTTCTTCTTTTTCTCTGAAATTTGGATATGTTTTACTTCTAAGGATCCCCTACAACTTTCATGAAGGAACTTAGGCCAAAATACCAAAGGAAAACCTTCATATGGTTCCACGAATTCTCGGGTATCCCACACCGCGACTCCAGATTCATTGTCTTCAAGATCAGGTTGGTTTCCTAAGCTATACTTGCTCATTTTGCTTCAAATTTGAGTATGTTCATCCTTAAGATGTGCTTTACAAGTTTCATGAAGAAGTCGAAGAGATATTCATGGTAAAAATCAACATGCAACCACAAATCCACCACAAGGTCAGAAAAATAGTTCCAGATCTAGGGTCTCCGAAAAATGAGGTTTTGACCCCTTAAATCTTCATCATTCTGCACGAAATTTTATTATGTTATAGTTCAAGGTGTTAGTTATAACTTTCATGAAGCGATCCAAGCCAAAATCGAACTCCAAACATGCATGCAAGCTCCCACAAGTTTCTGACTTCAGTGATCCGTGCGAAAACAGCATGCACCTCCAAGAACAAACCATCCTCACTCCATTTTCGTGCATTCCAAACAACAAAAACCCAACCAACATGCAAAACACACATGCAAAGAGAGATGATGGACCCTAAACTTGCCTTAAACTCAAAAGGAAATGGCGGCACACGGCGGACGAACGGCGGCGAGCGGCGGCGAACGAACGGCTCCTCCTTCTCTCGGCCTCCTCCTCTCTCTCTCGCACGCACACCCTCTCTCCCTCTCTCACTCTCTCAAAACCAGCCATTCCCTCTCTCTCTTTCTTTTTGGTTTCTTATATACTTGCATGCATTCTCATTTGCATGGGGGACACTTGTCCCCAAGGAGGAGACAAGTGTCTCCATTATTGAAGACACTTGGAGGAGGCCATGCGGCTCCTCCTCCCCCCTCCATGCGTCGACGGCCCAATGGGCTTCATGGGCCGGGCCTCTTGGCCCACTTTAGGCCCAACATACTTGGGCCTAAAGTCCAAGCTTAAATGGCCCATATTTATTTATTTTTTTGATAATCCATCTTAATCCTCATTTAAATAAATACCTAATTGCATAATAAAATGGCCAAAAGACTTTGTGACATTAATCCATAATATCAAATCTATAAAGCACATAGTCAAGAACAAAGTCTCCTTTATCAAATTGTCCTATAGCATCAACCTTGATCATCCATTAACATAAGATGTATTTCTACCCAAATAATTCTCCATTAAAAATACTCAGCATTAATCTATTAAAATTCTTTGGTCTAAAGGCCAAAACATAAATCAATAACGCTTCCATCACCTATTCATGGTTCATGGTATATCCAAGGGTTATTATAAATTTTGGGATGCCACAACCCTACCGGTTTTGGGGGTGCCACACATTACGAGACGTGACGTCTCGGTCCGGCGATGGTAATGACAAAATGGCATCCACAAGTGGCGCCAACGACGTAGTTCGATGACAAACTCGTCGACCTGTCACGGACCGTTACATACTCGAGGTCCGGCGAAATCCGGATATTACAATACTCCCCTTTTTAGAAAATTTCATCCTCCAAATTGTACGTCACTTACGTCTCATTGAAAAGGTGAGGATACTTTTGCCTCATTTCCTTTTCACTTTCCCACGTAGCCTCTTCGAGGTTGTGGTGTCGCCATAAGACCTTGACTAGTGGAATTTTCTTCGTTCGAAGAACTTGCTCCTTCCAATCCAGTACCTGGATCGGCTCTTCCATGTACCTCACTCTCTCATCCACTTCGATGGCTTCATGATCGAGTATATGAGCAGGGTCAGGCTGATACTTCCTCAACATCGACACATGGAAGACATCATGTAGATTTGTCAATTTAGGAGGCAATGCCAGTCGATAGGTTACATCCCTTACCTTTTCGAGGATCTCGAAAGGACCAACAAATATAGGGCTCAACTTACCCTTTATTCCAAATCACGATATTCCCCTCATCGGAGACACCTTTAGAAATACATGATCTCCCACGTTATATTCTAATGGCCTTCTACGCTTATCTGCATAACTTTTCTGTCAACTCTGGGCTGTCCTGAGTCTATTTATAATAAGTTCTACTACATCCGTAGTAACTTGTACCAATTCGGGTCCTGTCAGTTTTTTCTCACCCACTTCATTCCAGTAGACCAGAGTCCTACATCTCCTCCCATATAGTGCCTCATAAGGAGCCATACTGATACTTTGCTGGAAACTGTTGTTATATGCAAACTCCACTAGGTGTAACTTTTCATCCCAATTTCCTCTAAAATCAATTACGCAGGCTCTTAACATGTCTTCCAATATTTGAATTACTCTCTCCGTTTGTCCGTCCTTCTGCGAGTGAAAAGTAGTACTGAACTGGAGTTTGGTCCCTAAGGCAATTTGTAGACTTCACCAAAAATTCGAGGTAAACCTCGAGTCTCAATCTAATGTTATAGTTACAAGAACACCATGTAAGCGTATTGTTTGGCTTACATATATTTCGACGTATTTATCCATTAGATAATCTATACGGATTGCTAGGAAATGGGCAGACTTAGTCAGGCGATCTACTATCACCCAAATGGAGTCATGACCACTTGATGTCCTCGGTAATCCCTGCACGAAGTCCATCGTTACGTGTTCCCATTTCCACTTTGGTATATCCAACGGTCTTAATAGTCCTGCGGGTTTACAATGTTCCGCCTTTACCTGTTGGCATGTTAAACACTGAGAAACATAACGATATTTGTTTTTAGGCCATTCCACCAGTACTGTCGACGTAAATTCTTATACATCTTTGTACTTCTAGGTTGGATACTATAATTACTCCTATGTGCTTCCGATAGAATTTCCCTTCTTAATTCTTCATTGCTGGGAACACATAGTCTTTCTTGGTATTTCACCGTTCCATCCTCAGAAACTTGGAACTCTGGTCTTTTCCCTAAAGACACTTCATTTCGCAATTTCACGATTTCCAGGTCAATCTGTTGTAGGGTCCTAATTCTCTTAATAATTTTCGATTTAATCCTCAGTGCAATTAATGCTCCGGTGAGATGGTCTATTTCTAAGTTGAACTCCGAATTTGCCATCGTTTCTAACAAGTTCCATTTGTTACCCTTACACTTGTCATATCTATGGCTGACTTACAATCGAGAGAATTCGCTACCTTATTAGCCTTCCCTGGATGATATAGTATTTTATAGTTGTAATCCTTTAGTAGTTCCATCCACCTTCTCTGTCTCATATTCAATTCTTTTTGTGAGAATAAATACTTCAAACTTTTGTGATCGGTATAGATTTCAAATTTCTCTCCATACAAATAATGTCTCCATATCTTCAATGTGAAAATTATGGCTGCCAATTCTAAATCATGAGTTGGGTAGTTCAACTCATAAGGTTTTAATTGTCTTGATGCATAGGCTATAACTTTACCGTAATGCATCAGGATACATCCCAATCCTTTGTTGGAAGCATCACTATATATCGTGAATCCACCGGATCCAGACAAAATAGTTAGGATTCAAGCCGTGGTCAATCTCCTCTTGAGTTCCTGAAAACTCCTTTCACATTCACCCGTCCATTCAAATTTTATGCTTTTCCAAATCAACTGCGTCAACAGGCCTGCAAGTCACGAGAATCCTTTTATAAATCTCCTATAGTAACCTGCAAGTCCAAAAAAACTCCATATCTCAATCGGCGTTGTGGGTCTCGGCCAATTTACTACCATTTCAACTTTCGCCGAGTCCACCAAGATTCCTTCACCTGACACCACATGTTCTAAAAATATTATTCCGTCCAGCCAAAATTCACACTTACTGAATTTGGCATACAATTTATGGTTTCCAAGGGTTTGTGTCCCGAATTTTCAATCATGTTTTCTATTGAATTAATCGGGCATTTCATCGACGCGCCTATAGGGCTATTCTCAGAGTTGATCACTCTAAAGATAACTAGACTATCTTTGGAAGTCATTAAAGAATTTTAAGGCAATAGACTTAAGAATTCAACCAGGAATCGGCTTCTCGACCGTGCTCATCTTTAGAGGCCATTACGACACAGTATAAAAGCGATTTCAGATTAGAGATAGGTCGGTTTGACTGAGATGTGTGGCCGATCATGGGTGACTCCACTAAATTGGAAAATTCTCGTTGACCGACACTACTTTGATCTTACTGTCGTTTCGGTACCCTATGTCCATATTTGAATCCTCGAGATTTACACGATAACGAGAGTCGCCAATGTGTCGAGTGGGTTCATTGTAGCTCGAAGAAAATCAACCACGGGTCATTTGCCCTAAAAAGTTCTGAAAACTACCCGATAACCTAGGTCACGCTAAAAACATGCCGAATGGAAATTAACCGCGAATTTGAGTCCGATTTCAGAAATTGAAGATCCTGTCATGTCACAATAAATTCTAGGAACATCGACTCGATCTCAGAAGATTATTCTGCAACCCGAGACTTTTTGGGAAAAAGTCAGCATAGGACCGTTTTTGTTCAGAAAATGCCGGGGATCGTTTTTTGTCGTGCAATTGGGATGCAAGATGGATCAATTGATGAGAAAAAATACCAATTTGATAATTGAGATGCCAATTGAAATTATGAGGGCCAAATGAGATTGATTTGAGATGGATCAAGTGCCCAATTGGTAATGAAATGTTGCAAATTCGTATGCCCTCCATTGCATAGTCTTTTGGACCATTTCAAGAGTTGTGGAGAGTGCATGTGTGGCTGATTTACAGCCAAGGGAGGAAGCCATGGCTGAAAATGGTCAAGGGGACCATTTGGTGGAAATTAAGACATGGTAAGCCCCCTTATTCCCCATCTCTCTCTCTATCCCTCCTCAGCCGGCAACCAGCTCCCTCCTCCATCTCCCTCCTTGCCGTTTGAACTTTGCAGCAGCTGAAGAAGAAGACCGAAGTCCCTCAACCTTGCCGGAACCACACGACGCCACCACCGGGCAACCGTTCGCACCTCACTGCTTGCCGCTCGCTGTCCCCGCAAGCTCACCAACCGTTCGCGCCCCACCGCCGTCCACTTACGTCACCTATGCCATTCTCACCTCCAGCAAGCTACCGAAGGAGCCCAAGCCACCGTCGACATCCACTCGAGCCCCTACTGCCACCGCCTGGACCGCCACCAACCCAGGCTGCCTCCTCAATCCATCTTCGACCCACACTAGCTTTGTTTCCCCTCTTTTGCAGCTCAAAACAGAGGGCAAGTTTGTGGGTCTTGAGGCTGCTATTTGGCCCGTTTTGAGGTTGATCCCAACCTCAAATCCTAGGCTCGCTTTGGAGAGAAGTGACCCCTGCAACGTTCCCATCGGTTTGATCCAACCCGCTCGTTAAACAAGTGAGTTTAACTCACTAATCATCGCTTAGTAGACTAATTATAATTAAGGGTTGATTAGATTTAATTAAGCATGATTAGGTGGTTAGATTAGATTAGAGTAATTAAATTAGCGATTTGTCAATGCATGTTAGGTGGTTAGATGTAGCCATTAGGGAGTAGAAAGCTTCTACTATTTATTGAACGAAACTCGGAATTTTTCTAGGTCCGTTTCGGCTTCCAATTAGGCATTACGGGCCTAAATTGATTTATAGCTATTTAATAATTAATTTTTGTAATTATTTCTTTATTTATTTATTTTTCGAAAATTCAATCGGGATG
Organism: Eucalyptus marginata; assembly: GCA_014182565.1. Taxonomy (NCBI): domain Eukaryota; kingdom Viridiplantae; phylum Streptophyta; class Magnoliopsida; order Myrtales; family Myrtaceae; genus Eucalyptus; species Eucalyptus marginata. Next base: position 45,074,798 of record CM024587.1, on the reverse strand, counting down.
ATTAGTGACTGAAATTTTATACTGATTATCGTGGTGCAGTCTGTTTATTTATTCGAGCTTTAATTTGTGCTAAATTGATTTAATTATGATTTTTAGGATTTATTCCTAAATTAATTAATTTTGGATAATTAATTGAAGAACAACCGGGCATCGATTGACAAGTGCCAAAAAGATTTTGGTGGACCACAGAAAATAGTGGGAATTGTGGAAAGGAAATTGATTAGGCAATATATACCACGCCGGCTCAATGACTAATGATGTCATCTCGGAGAAAGGCGTTATATTATGTCGGCTCGATGACTAAGCAAGTCGTCTCGGAGAAAGACATTATGAGTTGTTGACTCAGTAACTTGATACATCACCTTGAAGAAGGTAAGTGGGCTCGGAGACTCGGTATGTCATCCTGGAGAATGCACGTGGGCTCGGTGATTAAGTATGTCATCTTGGAAAAGACACGTGGGCTCGGTGACTCGGTATGTCATCTTGGAGAATGCACGTGGGCTCGATGAGTAGATATTCCATCTTGGTGAATATATGAGGTTAATTAGAACGATCGAGGAAAGGTCGTGATGACATGCAATCGACTAGATCGATTGATTGATGTTTTAATCCGTGATGATTGATTGGGTGCCTATTGAACAGTGTTGATTTGCAAGTGGAATCTGAGGCCAAGGTAAATCCTTTGACTCGTGTGTGCATAGGCAACCCTTATGGCATATTGGCCTTCTAATCGAGTCTTAGGAGGGTAAAACTCGCTGAGACGTAGTCTCACCCCATTGTGGGACAATATTTCAGGCATATAGATGGTAGCACCTCTACCTCCCCCTCCTCCCGAGCAGTTTGGTATACTGCAGGATATTTCGAAGATAGCTTATCACATACCGATAGATCACCACCCTGAGGGATTGGAATATGTGTTGGTGAGATCTACCATTTAGGTCAATGTGGGTAGAGACGGCTTTGTGCCCACGAGTATAGGTTTTGGTATCGTTACTATCAGGACGGACGTAGGGATGGTCCTATACCCAAGCCTAGTGTACCCATGTACATTTTGGAGAAGGCTTTTGGTGAGGGTACCGCTGACCCTAAAGATGGAGTGGTGGAAGATGCTAAAGATCCTAAGCTCGGGAGTGAGCCAGATTCTCCGGTGTACTCAACTAAGGGTGCCAACTGGAGCAAAGAAGAATGGGAGATTGTGGAGCCTGAGGAGGAGGGACCGAAAGAGGATCAGGAGATGGAAGACCCCGAAGAGGAGCCTGAAGAAGAACCCAAAGAGAAATCAGAGGAGGATCCAGAGGATGATCCCAAATATGACCCGGATGAAGATTGAGACCCCACCCTGTTTTGCAAACTCTAAGTTGTGATCTGATGTGTGATAGATCTGACTTGTTAATGGTATTGTAATATATACTATGAGGTTTCCTTTGTATAAAAGTGTGGTTGTGGTTTTTCAAATGTGAAAAATATGGCACTACTTTTCTATCCCAGTGTTTGATTGTCTAGGGATTGTTTAATTACTTCCGCTTGCGTAATAAAATGAAAGGGTCGGCGATGTGTCCTAGGACATCGCTATTAATCGACCAGGCGAGGAATGGGCGCGTGCTCGAGGATCGAGGCGTGATAGTTTGCAATACTATGCTCAGGTGTTGAGCATGTTCTTCGAGTCCCTTGGAGTAGATTAGAATACTGTCAATGAAGACAATCACAAATTGATCTAAATAGGGCTTAAATGCCCTATTCATTAGGTCCATGAATGTTGTCGGGGCATTCGTCAATCCAAAGGGCATCACTAAGAACTTATAATGTCCATAACGAGTCTTAAAAGCAGTCTTAGGAATGTCTTCCTTCTTGATTCTTAACTGATGATATCCTGACCTTAAGTCTATTTTGGAAAAGACTGAACTCCCTTGCAACTGGTCAAATAGATCGTTGATTCTAGGCAACGGGTACTTATTCTTGATGGTTACCTAATTCAATTGCCTATAGTCGATGCACAGGTGCATCGACCCGTCCTTCTTTTACACAAAGCGGACCGATGCACCCCATGGGGACGCACTTGGCCTAATAAATCCCTTATCGAGTAACTCTTGTAGTTGTATTTTCAATTCTTTCAGTTCCGCCAAAGCTATCCTATACGAGGCTTTTGATATCGATTCCGTTCCAGGCATCAGTTCAATCTCGAACTCGATTTCTCGTTCCAGCGGTAATCTGGGCAGTTCCTCAGGAAACACATCCTGAAATTCCTGGACCACTTGAATTTCATTAAGTTTAGCCTCCTCCTTCATATAGTCCTTTACTACTGTCAGGTATCCTTGACATCCTTCGTCAAGAAATGCATGTGCCTCTATTATCGAAATGAGAACTATGGAGGGATTTGTCTAATCTCCGTAAAATTCAAAACTAGGCTGATTAGGTGGATTGAACTGTATCATCTTTCTATAACAGTCCACCCTAGCCTATTGTTTATGGAGCCAATCCATTCCTATGATGACGCCAAAGTCATACATAACCATTACTACTAGGTCTATTTCCAAATCTCGTCCACCTATAAATATTTTACAATTCCTACATATTAATGTGGACAACACCATGTCTTTCAACAGTGTAGAAATATGAAGAGGCATACCAAGAGATATGGTTCCTATTTCACCCAGTCGTCTATACCTTTCAGACACAAAAGAATGTGTGGCATTCGTGTCAAATAACGCATTTGCCTTCTTGTCATTTATAGAAATCGTACCTGAGATAACGTTTTTGGAAGCTTCCGCTTCTTCCTGAGTGATCGCGTACACCCTTCCTTGTGTCGGTGGTCTCTAGGATTTCCCTTGTGGAGGTGGTCCGCCTACACGTTGTTGCACCTGTCGCACCGAATTAACATTCGACTACAATCCTCCTTGTGGACAATCTCTCCAAAAGTGTCCTCTCTGTCCAAAACCAAAACACCTTTGTTGATTGTTACAAGGTCTTGGCCCATGTTGTTTACCACACCTTTGGCAAAGTTGTTTTGATATGGTACTTTTCCTGGAGCCTGACCACTCTTAGCCTTTCCGAAATTTCCAAAATTTTGCTTTTTCTTAGAATCCCAAGGCAGCTCTCAGGTTGGATAGGGTCTCTTACCTCGTCGAGCATCACTCAATGTCAATTGCCTCCCTGATTTCATTCGCTCCCTTATTACTTCCTGCTCCACAAGCTAGGCCATTTCATAAATTTCATTATAATCCCTTATATTCAGGGGCACCAGTTGTCTCCTGATATCCGTCCTCAGGCCCTTCAGAAATCTCTTAGTTTTTTCCTCGCGATCTTCTACTAATCTAGGAGCATACCTTGACAATTCAGAAATTTTCGCCTCATATTGATCTATTGTCAACTCCTTTTGTTCTAATTGAACAAATTATGTTATTTTTTTATCCCTAGCACAGTCAGAGAAATGCTTTCTATTGAAAGCTCTAACAAACTCATCCCAGTTTACAACAGTACCGGGTGAAAAGATCGTGTCTCTAGAAGCTCTCCACCAATATTTGGGTTTCCCTCTAGTTGGTACTCTGCCAAGGTTATCCATTCTGTGTCGTTGCAATTCAACAACCGGAAAATTCTTTCTATTCCATCGATCCATTGTTCTACCTCCTCAGGACTTCCCATTCCCGTGAACTTAGGTGGCTTCAATTTCAAGAATGGTTCCACCAGTCCTTGTGTCACGCCCCAATCCTCGAATATGTGCCCATCCCTCTGGTGGTCAATAAAAATTTGCGACTTCCCAGGACGAGTCGCCGACTCCTTCCATTTTATTGCACATGCGGAAGCAATTAACAAATCCCCTGACAGTAATCATCTCGGGATAGAAAAGCAGGACAACAGATTCTCAAATAAACATGCTTTTAAATACACTAAGTCAAGTACAAAAGTCTACAACCAAAAAGACTTCAACAGACCAGCTCTCAAAAGAAACTGTCCTATCTAACCCACACCTCATATCTCCTTAGCTCGACTCCAAGTCCTCCACTCTACAATCCTGAAAAGTTAAAGCCACGATGGGGTGAGATATAAATCTCAGCAAGTTCACGCTCTAAACCCCGATTAGGAGGGCAATACGCCTAGAGCGTCCTAATCACACAACCACACAATCATATAACCACAGAGACTTACCTCGTCTCAGATCCTCCCTGCAGATCAGTACAGTTCATATAACACATAAATGCAGTAATAACACTCAATTCGATGGAGTTCCTCAAATCACATCTCCGTCAAACACCACTTCTTAGTCGATCATGCATTTCACAGTCAATCATTCCATCCATCAAGCTACCATAGAGGTCCTGATTATGAGACCAAATCATTATGACACGTCCCATACCGTGCCACACAATTCCGTCCCATAACCCGGCGCGTTTAACTCATTCGATCACTCATTCTAATTGATCCCGATCACATAGGCACGACCTATCGTGCATCTTTAATTGATTACGGCCACACAAGCATGATCTAACCGTCACATAGCAAATTTAACTAGCACACAGCGGATCTATCCGTCACATAGCGGATTTATCCGTCACACAACCGACCTAACCATCACACAGCGATTTTATCCGTCACACAGTGGATTTATCTGTCACACAGCAAATTTAACTAACACACAGCAGATCTATCCGTCACATAGCGGATTTATCCGTCACATAGCTAGGCGTCGTCTCACCCCATCGAGCACGACCACGTCTACCTCAAGACGACTTTCCATACAAAAGCATCATTCACCCGACACACAATGAGAGATGAATTCTCTTGACCAACACACGATTATCCATTCCCGGCCAAGGACATTGTGCTTCACACTTAAATTCCTCAATTAAAATAATGTCCTGACCTATTTTCTTCGTGTTAAAAATATCCGATAAAATAATCGTGTGTATGGGTACACGGTCGGCCTAAGCCAAAATTTCCATATCTTTACTTTAGAAAATCCCACTATTTATACAAAGGTTCGAAAACATTTTTGGCGTTGTAAACCGATGGCCTGGTAATTTCAAATTAATTATTGAAATTACTTAATTTTAAGATAAATACCCAAAATTATAGTTTCCACTCAATTTGCACAATTCACACTCAATTGCAGAAATTAACCACACCATTGCAATCAGTACGAAATTCCGGTCACCGGCTATCCCGGTCTAATTTCCGGAAAATAATTTAATAATTAATTAATTACTGAAATTAATCAAATAAAATACACATTAATTCAATAAATACAAACTTAGGCTTAAAATTGCTAATCTAACCACCTATTGAAATAATTAAATCATCCTAACCATTCTAACTATAAGGCCATATAATAAACTAACTAATTACAATTTCTAACCACCTGAATCACTAATCTAACTAACCTAATTTAATTAAACAAACTAATAATTAAAACAATCACACTTAAATTAATCTAATCACCCCTTAAACATCATTAGCCTACTAAGTAGAGTTTAGTGCATAAACTCACCAGTTTATCGCGAAAACTGGTTCACCGCGACGGCGGCCGAAACTTGAACTTTCAACGGCGTCAACAAACACTTGAACCGAGCCAAAAAGGCCTTGCAAGCCAACAGCAACTACTGGGCTTGATCCTGGGCTTGGGCTATGCCGCGGGCTTCAAGTGAGCTTGGCCAAAGTTGGGTTGGACCGAATTTGTGTGGGCTGAAGATGAAGCTCACAGGCTTCAAATGGCTCGACTGCTAGGCTTCAACTGAACTGAACCACCTTGGGCTGAGTTGCTGGGCCAAAGAAAAGAAACGCATGGGCTGCAGGTCTTCGATGGAAATGGAGGAGGATCAGTGGGTTGAGATGCTTCGGTGGCAGACGAACGTTGCTGCTGTGGCGTTAAAGACATGTGGCTGAGAGGAGCTGCTTCGGAGTCAACATTTGGGGAGGCTTCGGCTAGGTTGTTAACTCATGCGTGGCAGCAAAAAGACAGCTCGGTGGAGAAGGAAACGCTGGCAAACGGTGGGAAGGCTTCATTTGGGCCTAACTTAGGGTTTGGGCCGAGGGAGAGAAGACATAGGAAGGTGAGACGGGTCTTCGAAGAACTTGTCTTCGTGGGCTGCTGGAGTTGACCGGACAAGATGAAGACACGAGGAAGGAGACTTCGCTGGGTTGAAAAATTCGGTGGAGTGATGCGATTGCTTCGGTGGAATTTGGAGAGGGCAACTGGCGTGAGCTGTAGGCTGAGTCTCGAAAAGAAAACAGAAGAAGAGAGGTAGAAAATTGAGGGGGTTGGGGGAAAGAAATGCTCGAAGGAGGGAGATGGATATGAAGCGAAAACAGCTAAGGGGGGAACCAATGAAGTGTGTGCTAGAAGATTGGGATAAAGGGCTAAAAGTCAACAAATTTATCCCCCTCCATTGATTGCATGTCCCCTTATTACTTTCTAACAAGATAATGCCCCAGTCAAATCCATTTGATAACAAATGTTGCCCCCCCCCACCCCAATAGCTCAATTTGACAAATTTGAGCTTCAATTCCTCCAACAACTTCCCAATTGAGGTTCAATTTTGGCAAAGATGAAGCCCACAAAATTTCTACAAGTCCCCTTCACCAATTAGCTCGGTAAGGAGGCCAAAAATCCATTCAATTAAGCATGTCGCCAAGTGTCTGATGTGTCAGCAGGTAAAAGCACAGCATTGTCAGCCGGGAGGACTTCTGCAACCTCTCGAGATTCCCGAGTGAAAATGGGAACACGTCACAATGGACTTTGTGACGGGTTTACCAAGGAGTTAGAGAGGAAATGATTCCATTTGGGTAGTAGTCAACAAACTGACAAAGTCGGCTCACTTCATTGCAGTACGAAAGGACCTTGATTTGGATAGGCACGCAGAGTTATACGTGCGTCAGATAGTTTGTCTGCATGAAGTGCCAGTGACAATTACTTCAAACCAAGACCCGAGGTTCACGACTACCTTTTGGAAAAGTTTGCATAGTGTTTTGGGAACGAAACTACAATACAATACGGCATATCATCCTCATACAGATGGCCAGTCTGAGAGGACGATTCAAACCCTCGAAGACATGCTGCAAGCTTGCATGTTGGATTTCAAGGGAAGCTGGGAGGAACAGCTTCACCTTATCGAGTTCGCCTATAATAACAGCTATCAACAGAGCATTCAGATGGCTCATTTTGAAGCATTGTATGGCAGAGCGTGCAGAACGTCAGAATGTTGGGATGAAGTTAGAGAGCGGAAAATCACAGGCTAGAGTTAGTCTAGCAATCAGTGATTGCAGTTACCGTCATCAGAGACGGACTGAGGACCGCTCAAAGCAGCCAGAAAAGCTACGCCGATAAGCGTCGAAAGCCATTGGAATTCTAAGTTGGTGATCACACATTTCTGAAGGTGTCACCAATAAGGGGTAATTCACACTTTGGCAAGAAAGGAAAACTGAGTCCAAGGTACGTAGGTCCATTTGAGATTCTTGAAAGAATAGGGATCCTAGCGTATCGTCTTGCATTACCGCCGAGACTAGCGCAAGTGCATGATGTCTCTCACGTGTTGGTGTTGAGGACGTATGAGCATGTCCGACCCACGTGCTAAATCTTGAAGAGTTAGACGTGAACGATAGAGTGTCGTACGTGGGAAGCCCGGTTCAAATGGTGGATCGAAAGGAACAGGTTCCACGTACCAAGATGGTCCCCTTGGTCAAAGTGGTCTAATAACACCACGGGACTGAAGAAGTAACCGGGGAAAGTGAAAACCGATGAGATGACGATACCCCCCACCTTTTTTGTTTAAGGATTAAGAATGGTTTAAATTTCGAGGACGAAATTTTTATAAGATGAAAGAGTTGTGACATCCCGAAATTTCAATCCCGTTTTCAATCAATAAATTGGGCGCCTTTCATCGATGCGCTATAGTGTTATTTTCCTCGAAATTTATCACTCATGAGATAACTAGGGATTATCTAGGGAAGCCATTAAGGGACTTTTAACACAATAGACTTGAGAATTCGACTATAAATTGACTGCTCAACCGTGCTGGTTTGCAAGGGTCATTACGGCACAATTAAAAATCGATCAAAGATCGGAGATAGGTTGGTTCGGCGAGATGTGTGACTAAACGTGGGTGATTCCACTGGATCAAAATTCTCGTCGATCGGCACTAGGCGGGCGATTTTTTGTCGTTTCGGTCTTACGTATTAGTATTTGAACCTCGGGTTTTCACGGTAACCGAGAGTTCTTTGGTATTCTGAAAGAGGTATGTGTGACTCGAAGAAAATCAACCACGGGTCAATTTCACCAAAAATTCATAAAATCTACCTGGTAGAAGAAGTCACGCTAAAATCACGTCAAATTGAAATTAACCACAAATTTGAACCCGATTTAAATCGTTACGTACGTCACGACTTATTTTAACATCTACTCATCATTCGAAGATTTTTCGATAATTCCAGGGATTTTACGGAAAATCGGTTCGGACGATTCGAAAAGAATGTAAATTGACGGTCGAATTTAAGGGATTTTTGACTTAACCGGCGGGAAATTTCTTTTGGTAAAGGGAATTGTAGAAATTATGTGACTTTTTTTTTTTCATCAAAATCGGATATCGAATTAGGGAATTTGTCGAAGAAATTGAAGTCCCAAAGTGAGAGAAATTCAACCCAGGAAGAGGGCAGCAATTTTTGGCATCAAAATGGAGTTTTGGTGGATTTACCTTTGCAAGAAAAATTGGGGACAAGTGAGATAATATTGAAGACTTTTGGACCAAGAGATATTGATTCCCCCCCCTCTCTCTTTCTCTCTCTCTCAACCAACAACCCCCTTCTCCCTCATCTTTTCCCTCTCTCCTTATCCATCCGCGCGCAATTTTCTCTCTCCTTGCTCCTTCGTGCAGCCAGCTGCCGACATCCCCTTCGGCCTTCTATTTGTTTTCACTTTTTTCGCTCGCATGGACGTGGCTTCGGCTGTTCTTCATCTTCATTCGTTCGATTCCAGTCGCCTCGAAGCCACACAGAGCCAAAGTCTTCTACCATCTCCACCAATTTTTGTTCCTGTTCGTTAACACCCCCACTCCACGAAGCCCTTTTGTTTGACCCCCCATCATTTCTTTTCATTTGTGCTGCATCTTCGTCCGTGCCCCATCTCCGCTTTGGTTTGTTGATTTCTTCGACGTCCACGCATCCCACCGAAGCAAGCTGCAGCTGCTGTCCAAGTCCGCGACATCCCACCATCAACCGAGGAAGCTTGCATCTTCGTCTAGCAACACCCCTCGCGATTGAAGCCGAACCAAGCAGCAGCAGTTTTCAACTCGGGTAGGAACTTGTGGGCCATTTTTCAGGCCCCATTCGTGCCCCATTGGTGTCACTGTTTTGGAATTTGTCGATCCTCATCGTGTCCCCGTCGTTTTGGTCCCGGCGGATCGCTAATCAGTGAGTTATCTCACTAAACCCGATTAGTAGGTTAATTATCTTAGGGGTAATTAGATTAAGTTAATTAAGGTTTAAGTGATTAGTTAGATTAGATTAGTGATTTAATTGGTTAATTTTGCATGTTAGGTTGTTAGAGTTGATAAATTAAGGCCTAGATAGGTTGTATTAATTATCTAGATTGGTTCGGGAATTTCCTACGCGTCTCGTATTTAATTTTGCGATTTTGGCTATGTTATTTTTTTGGTATTTAATTAATTTTGATAATTATTTAATTGTTAAATATTTTCCGAAAATTAAGGCCAGGGATAGCCAAGGTGACCAATTTCGTGTTGATTGTAATGGTGTTGTTGATTTACGCGATTGGATGTTAATTTGTCAATTGAGTCTTGATTGGATTTTGGTAATTTATTCCAAAAATAGTGAATTTCATATTTATTCGAAAAATCTTAGGTGTCGAGTTTTAACACCGAAAATAGTTTTATATACTATATAAAAAGGTGGGATTTTAAGTTGGAGGATATGAATTTTTCAAGTTCGATATAACCGTGTACCCACACACAACTATTTTTACCGGGTGTTTTTAATATGAAGAAAATAGGCCAGAATCACCATTTTAATGAAGACATTTGAGTGCAATGCACAGTATCCTAGGCCGGGATTGATTGATCGTGTGTTGGTTAATGAAAACCCGTCTCGAGCTTTTAAGCCAAACATTACCCTTTATGGGATATCCATTCTTTGGATCGCGAGTCATAGTAGATTATGGACCTACGCCCCTTCGGGGAAGCCGTCTATTAAGATATAGACGTCCCCGTGCTCAATGGTGGTGAGACGACGCCTGGCTACGCCAGAAGGACATCAAACTTATGAGTAGGTGACTCAAGTCGCAATAGATTATTGACCTACGCCCCTTCGAGGAAGCCATCTATTAAGATATAGGCGTCGTCGTGCTCAATGGTGGTGAGACAACGCTTGGCTACGCCAGAAAGACACCGAACTTATTAGTAGGTGATACCCTTAAAGGGCAAGCTTAACAATTGAAACGCATGATTGATTGAGCTAATGAAATGTTTCAATTGTTGTGTGCATTAATTTTATGCATTTGGAATATGAATTGTGCTGACGTGCAAGAAGGAACTGAGTTGAGATAATTCCTATATTCTCATTGTATGGTTGTGTGGTTGGGCACCCTGAGGCGTATTTACTTCCTAATAGGGGTTTAGGGGGTGGACTTACTGAGACATTGTCTCACTAGTTATTGCATAACCATTTTCAGGTTCTTAGATGGTGTTGGTGGAGGACTGAAGCCCTGGAGTTGGTGAAGATGAAGTCTGAAAGATCGGTGTCTATGTCCTACTAGTGAGTTATAGGATAGCTTCTTTTGAGAGTCGATCATTTTGTAGGCTTTTACCTAGACTCTTTTTGTATATAAATCCAGTAATTTATAAAAGTGTGCTTTTGTGAAATGTTGTCCTGCTTTCCTATCCCATGTTGTTTGTTGTCAGGGGTTATTATTTCGCTTCCGCATGTACATTAAAAAAGAAAGGGTCGGTGACTAGTCTTGGGAAGTCACATTTGTATCAACCACAGTGGGATGTATACGTTCTCAAGAGTCGGGGCGTGACATCCTTCGTCGTTCCTTTTCCTCACTTGCTTCCCTCCCTTATCAGCTCCCTCTCGCATCGTCCGATTGACCGACAATGTTCGTCGCCGCCAAATTCTTGTGTACCACGTGGATTAGCTCACATAATTTCTCTTTTGTAGGAGGAGTTACGCTTGTATAAATAAGTAACTTCATATAGTAGTTGTTGAAATAAGACTAATATTAGACCCATGTTTGTTGCTAATTATTTGCCTTATGATTTTATTTATTATTATTAACCATGTAGATCCTTAATTTTTCGTTTAGTTAAAAAGTTCATGTATCTATTTTATTACAAGTACTTAATGTTTCAACACAAATTTTTTTGGAGGATTATGTTATTTTCTTGCGTATTAATATAAAATTCGAAGTCGTATATGATATCGAGAAATTACAAAACAGATTCCAATGGAAACAGGATTTACCCTGGAACGAGATTGGAAAAACAGGATGGATTGGGTACGGTCCAATACAAAACGGTCGAAAGTACGTGATCCAAAAAATGGGAACAAATTATAACAGAATCGGGTATAGGGTCCCAAAGTGCAGACCCTACCCACCCCGGACCCTATCACCCCTAGTTAAGAGATTACTCAAGGTGTATTTACTAATCACAAATCACTTATGATATTGAGATTATTTAAGAGTTTCGTTGAGGACCATTTGGTGTCAAGGAGTTATTAAGGGTTTAGGTATCATAATCGAGATTATTCGAGCTCATTTTGAAATTAGTTAGGGTCTCTTTCAAGTTTAGAGGTTAATTCAAAAGTGGAGATTTTCATAGGTTAATTATCTCCTACCGTTTTGAGTTTATACTTTTATTTTTTATTTTTTGAAGTTCAGGATTTAATTTGGTGCTCCTAGGTGGTATTTTGTATTTATGGAATATTTGAAAAAAATATGTGGATTTTAAAGATAATTTCCCCACCCTGCATGCGGGGTGGGGGTTGTACGTGGTTATGGTTGGCCCCCATCGCTATAAACACACGCCTCTACGCCATCATACCTTTAAAATTTGCGAATTTCTTTGTATGAATTGTATGACTTTAGTAACATAGAGTTTCTAATTTTCTCCGCACTCTTCTGTATTAATAATTAAACATAATTGACCGATGGGAATTTTTTTTTTTCGAATTGAATTCTTGCATTTCAATTCTTTGTTCCTTTCTTCTTCTAATTTTCAAAGGAGTAATTTTACTCTTCTCGCGATACGGACTTATTTGAAGAGGAAAATGTCTCGTTTCCACCACACGGACTTGATTAGGTTAAGGTTACAGATCCTAAAGTCACCGACTTTTTTTCTTAGCCCCCGCGGGTCACCGTCTACGCCGCCGCCGTCCTCCGTCTCAACACGAGGTCCGGCGAGCCGTCTTCCCCCATAACTTCTTCTCACCGTCCGCTTTGCTGTCACAAATTCTCGTACGCAGGGAACCCATTTCCACAGTGATAAAGAACTCGGGCGATGTTTCAGCATCCGGTGGGCCATCGGCTGTCTGAAACAGTACAAGCAAGCAGCTCGTATAACTTGGTAAAACCGCGGTGGTGTGAAGTGATGTCGCCTCGCCCTTGGTAGTAAAGTGGAAGGGCGAGTCATATTTTGGCATTGCCACCCCGGGTTAAACAGATGATGATACTGAGCTGGTCGGCTGCGAGTGCAAGGGTTCGCAGGCTTTCCTTGTCGCTGCTGAGTCTCAGTCGTCTGCCTCTTTCCGACGGCGATGCCGGCTGTTGCAGGAGGTTCTTGTCTCCTCCTCCTTCTTCTTCTTCTAGTTCCGACCCTTATAGCTATGACCTCGGTGTCGCCAACGCTGCCAATACCGCTTCGGGTCGGTTTTCTGCCTCGCGGTCCTTCTCGAGTATTGCCAGTGTAGACGAGAGCGCCGCATATTCGGGGATAGAAACGGCATTGGACTCGGTGGTCAAGATTTTCACTGTCTCCAGCAGCCCCAACTACTTGCTTCCCTGGCAGAACAAGCCCCCTCGCGATACTTGGGGTTCTGGTGGGTACCCCTCCTCATGTTCCCAATTGACCATTGTTGTCTCCCCTATCTAAAAATCTAATCTATTTCCCTGCTGACTGAACTGAAGGATTTGTCATTCCTGGCAGAAGAATTGTTACCAACGCTCATGTAGTTGCAGACCATACGTTCGTTCTCGTGAGAAAGCATGGTTCGCCTAACAAGTATAGGGCACATGTCCTGTCTGTTGGTCATGAATGTGACTTGGCCATTCTGAGGGTGGACAGTGAAGAATTCTGGGCGGGCATGCGTTTTTTGGAGCTCGGAGACATTCCATTTCTACAAGAAGCTATAGCTGTTGTTGGGTATCCTCAGGGTACTTGCTGCTCAATTCGCAACCTATATTACACAATTAGTGAGTGACAAATTAACTCTTATTTCTCTGTAGGTGGGGACAATATTTCCATAACCAAAGGCGTTGTCTCCAGAGTTGAGCCTACTCAATATGCGCATGGTGCGACTCAACTTATGGCAATCCAAATTGATGCAGCTATAAACCCAGGAAATAGTGGGGGTCCTGCTCTCATGGGTGATAAAGTTGTCGGTGTAGCTTTCCAGAACCTAACCGGTTCTGAGAATATTGGGTGAGTTCTTCTGTTCCTTTTATGATGAGAACATTGGTCACGCTCTACATACCAGACTTCTATTGCGCAGACCTTGCTTTATTCCCTCCTTTCTCATGTAGGCACTTTTTCTGTTAGAACTTCCTCATACACTTAGAACTTAAAAATTATGCTAAACCTTTTTATCTTGTTAAATTCCAATCGACTCACTTTGTGTTCTCTGTAGAGCTATCATACATGAATAATTTCTTTTTAGACTTCCCCTAGACACTTTCAATTTAAGTTGAGTAGAATCAGCTGTTTGCTTATCGATGGATGTACTTACTCAAATCGGTCATTCCTCTTTGTCCAATTTGATTGTTATCTAGCATGCATCGAGAATCCTAGTCAAAATGTGCTCGAGTTGTTGATTCAAGCTATTTTCTATCTTCAACGATCATGTGCATATCTGTCCTGTTTCGTGGATGGAGAAACCTATCACCTCAACAGCAAATCATCAACCTTCTTGTATCCTGCCAGTGTTCCTGTGGCTACTGTTCTGGCCAAAAAACCCTTCTCGTACTTTACTTAAGCAAAAAGTTCCAGTACTGAGGCTTGGCTAGCTGATCACTCTTTGCAACAATAAGGATAGTGCGACTTCTTAGCATGAGCTTCTTATAATATACCTGAGCGTTCAGATTTGCATTATAGAGTTGCCTTGGCCATTGCACTCCTTTTAGCTTCATATGCATGGTTGTGTACCTAGAAAGGCATCACGTGGATACTTAATGAATTCCTTTCTTTTAATTGCTGTCACAAAACTATATCACTATCAGTACTTCATGCAGATCATCATCACTATATGCCATAGAATAAAGTATGCATATCTTCAAAATCGCATATTTATAGATTTTAACAATTGAATATGAGCGTGTTCAACAGATAATTCTTTCTGGCTTGGATTCATTTTGAAGTCACCATACTTCTAGAAGTCAATATAGTTAATTTATGTGGTTGGAATTGCTAAGAAGTTGTAATCATTAGTTGGAGGTATTTTCTCTTGTAATTCTCATAAATTATTTCTCTTATTTCTCCACTAATTTTTTATTTATGATTTGTAGATATATAATTCCAGTTCCAGTAATCAAACACTTCATATCTGGTGTTGAAGAAAGTGGAGAATACACAGGATTTTGCTCCCTTGGCTTGTCATGCCAGCCAACTGAAAATTCTCAACTGAGAAACCACTTCGGGATGCTACCAGAAATGACTGGAGTTCTTGTAAACAAAATCAAACCTCTTTCAGATGCTTATAAAATCCTCAAGAAGGATGATATCATCCTTGCATTTGATGGTGTGCCCGTGGCAAATGATGGAACAAGTATGTTTATAAAATTATAGCATTCAGCCGTAGTTTGCCATCATAGCAATAGCAGTGAATATATTCTTGTAAATATAATTCTTGCTAGTCAAAATACATGGATAGTACTAATTTCATAACCACCCTGGCTTTACTCGTAGCCACTCTCAATGGGTCATGCATTTTTTTGTCTTTGGCATCTCAGCAATTTCAGTCTTTTTGAGTTTGTAATAGTTAGGCAAAAGTACCTGGCTTTCTGTCTTTGTGACGCTGGGATTTTCTAACGGTTTTGTTTTTGAGTTTTGTTTTTGTGCTTTTTCTGGCTTGTGTTTTGTTGAAACTAATGCTCTTTCTATGCTATGCATATTGCAGTTCCTTTCCGGAACAGAGAGCGCATTACATTTGATCATTTGGCATCCATGAAGAAGTCGAATGAAACGGCCTTAATCAGAGTTCTTCGGGACGGAAAAGTGAAAGAATTCAGCATAACCCTCCGACCTGTGAGTCATTCTGACATTTTTCTTTCTGATTTATGTCTCAGTTATGTTTGTATAATACCATAAATTTGTTAGCAGATATTGTTCTTGAATGGCAAAGAAGTTGCAATATCTCCTAACATGTAAAGCCAAATTGACATTTTTTCTTTCTGATTTATGTCTCAGTTATGTTTGTATAATACCATAAATTTGTTAGCAGATATTGTTCTTGAATGGCAAAGAAGTTGCAATATCTCCTAACATGTAAAGCCAAATTGAAATATTTAATAGTTTGTTCACCTTAGAAGATTTCTCCAGCGAGAAATAACAAGCGGATTGATGATCCCCTATTTCATCTTTTGGATTGATGATTTTGAGTTGAGGATGGAGATCTAGTTTCTTTGATTGGCTAGGAGGTACAATTGTTAATGCTTATGATGGAATCATATCATTAACAAGTTTAATAAATAGAAATCATTCTTATGCAAATACTGAAAGGCAACTGTGAACGACAAGAGCACTATGCTTGGAACTAGAACATCGACTGATCTGGTACTTGCAAAATTTGTTACACTGCTGTTTAAAATGACCTTTGAGCATAGGCATGAATATATTTAGTCGCATTATGGCATAATAAATAGCAAAGCTTTTACCACCGATGTGGTTGACTGAGGGGGACATGGTTTGCTTCTCCCAACTTGTCCTGTGGTGCACAGATGACGGCCTCACTCAAAATGAGCGAGAGTTATGACTCACACTGAAAATTCTGATGGTCTTTTTCATGTTAAAACCTCGTGATCTCTCTCTCTCCCTCTCTCTCTCCCTCTCCCTCTATCACAGTGACAAAGGGTAGTGGTTTGTTAAGCAACTATACTTGCATGAAGCATTCCCATTTTTCCAGTATTGATAAGGAAAGCTTTTGATATACAGCAGAAACCATTCGAAATAGAGTCAATCTCTTATTGGCTTCTATATTTGGTTATGGGTCTTAGTAATGAGATGTTCAAAGGCACTAGTTAAGACCACTAAAAATAGTTATGTGTAAAAACACTTTAAAAATTGAGTATGTTTTCCAAGCACAACTGATGGCCTTAAGCAAGTGCCTTAGGGGCAGTTTTAAACATTTTCCTTATGTTGTTATCTTGGCCGATTTGTCTTGCTCTAGAAATACATAGATGCTATTTTATCCTGGCAGCCTTAATGCTTATAGTTTATGAAGTTCTTGTTTCCATTCTTCTATAAAATTATATAATGTCACCCTGTGGATGGGTTCCATTATCCAGTTGCTCGACTAATTCAAAGCAGTTGCTTGTTGAAGAATTTTTAAGTTCTAGCCCTCATGCACCTTCAGGATCACTTAAAACTTTGCACAAATATTTTGTTCTCACTTTCATGATATTTTCATCAATGTCTATAACAATTAGTGATCGGACATCAGTGAACTTGCATTTAACAGCATCCTCTTTGATGTTTGAGAAGGATTCAATGTCAAGCCTGTTAATGGCGATTTGAACTCATCTAACTCTGGCCAAAAAAAATCATCATACAAATGTCTGTAGAGTCTAGGGGAACTTATTTTCTTACTTGAAGCAAAAGATTAGGTACCCAATTCTCACAATTTTTATCCGGTAATAAACCAGATGAGGCACAAACAACCATTTTCCTACCTCCTTTTTAGGTGGGGGGTAAATATGAGCCTACCTTCAACTAGATTCTAAAGTGTTTTACTGAGGACTTTTCTGGCTGGAAATTATGATAGGGCAAGCAAAGAATCTAGCTGTCACAAATTGTGAGTTGGTCAGAGAAAAAGATCAACTACCTTAATAAACAAAAAGAAAAAATAAATGAGCCATGTTTTTTTTTGTTGAGTAAGCGAGCATAATTATTCACAAAATAGATTAGGGCAGTATGGCATTAGCTCTAACACAGCAACAACAAAATTACAACAACCTCCATCTACGACAAATGTCTATATGTTGAGAGAAAGCAGCAGTATCACTTAGTCTCTTATCACCCTATACATGACATCATGCTAAACAATAAGAAAAATATAACTATTAGAAACAACATAAGAGTCTTCATGTATCTATTAATTCCTCGCAGCCCATATGTGAGTAATTGTTGCACACCATGCTAACTTGAAAATCACAGCAGGAACGGTTGGCCTCTCCAATTCCTTTAAGCCCATTGCAGTTCTTAATTCCAACTCTGTTACATCTGCTATGAACTTGCTGCCGTACTTCTTTAGATAACACACATTCCATAATTGATGACCACTTGACTCAAAGTGAGATTCATAAAGAGCACAACACTCATTCATAGAAGAAAACACTTTCTTATCCTATCCTTTGTGGATAGTGTGTGTTCAAAATGGCCAGTCAGCATATGAGGCTATGCTTTGGTACGTTAGTGGAGAACAAATCAGCTTGCACCATTCCACTTTCTTTGCTTCTTTGAAGATGACATAGTCTAATGGACCTTATCAGGCTGCCTTGATAGATAGAGTCCCACAAAGATGATTGAATCAATACCGAATCATCTGATCTTGCAATAGGCTAGTTCCATATGCTATCTTCAATAACATCAGCAACTTTGGCTTGGAGAGGGAGACCAGAATCACGCACAATCCTTCTTCTGAAGATTTCCAACAAAGCGCCCAACGAATGCCGTGGATCCTTTGACAGAAAAGTTCTCTTTCCACCCCATATTACATATTGAATAAAAGGTCTAAACTTATGTCTAAGCTTAAGCAATTTGCTCCAAACATAAGAGGAATTAGCAGAAGAAGCAACCTGTCATATGCTATTATTCTTCAAGAAATAAGCTTTAACACAAGCTATCCAAAGAGATCCGGATTCAATCAATAGCAACCAAATTAACTTTGGCTACAGCTTTATTCCAGTGGTATACTTGCTTCAATCCCGATCCCCTTCTTTCGTTGGTAGATAAACAACCTCCCATTTCACTTTCAGTCCTCTCAACTTATCATCAGTACCAGTCCAAAGAAAGAAATTACAACACCTGTCTATTGTTTTGATGACTTTTTTGGGCAAAATAAAGATAACACACCAATAAGAGACAGTGCTGTATAGGACTGAGCTTATGAGTTGTAACCTGCCAGCAAAAGACAACCTCCTAGCAGGCCAGCTTCTTAACAAAAAGTCTCTCAATTAAGATCTTGCAATCAGCTTCAGATAGCTTCCATGGTATTAAAGGAAGCCCTAAATACTTAACAGGTG